>JAPKLX010001684.1:718-15304 GCA_026898415.1 Leonotis leonurus
TTATTTAGCTTCCGCAACATTGACTTAGAGTAGTTGATACACTTTCAGTGATGTCTCGATTGCTTGATTCTGACTCATTGTACTTTTCTGATGGTACTGAATTAAGGTTGAAATATCGGATTCTGAGATCTGTGATAGGGTTTTTTCTGTTGGGTCGGCCATGGTAAATGATGAGAGCAAATAGTTCGACTCAAACAAGAGGATCGAAACTCTGCTCTGATATCATGTTGAAAGAAACAAGAAGATTAGAATTCATTTTCTGTATTGAAGTTCAGTATTCTTCATTGATGCATATACAGTACCAGACATCCTCTTATAATACAAGGAATGACACCTAAATGAAGGAAGGAAAAAATAAGATCCGTAATCAAAGGATCCTACCAAAACATGACTACTTAAGAAAGGAAAGAACTAATTACAATATCCCTTCTATAATACTACAATGTTCAGGTGGGACAAGGATCGTCAATATGGTATGGATTTGTCCTTCGAGGTACGCACCTTAAAAAGTAATGCTGAATGACTAGATTATTTCCTTCAGTGGAACCTCTATTGTATCATATATGAAACATAAGCCTTCTGTTTTAAGGTCCCTACTTTGAAATTCTTATATTTCAGCTGTATCTATAAGTATTTTATATGTTTTGAATTAGGTTTTGTTGCAAAGGCTATGGACAAGTCAACCCTCTATTTTCATTGTTAAGTAAAAATTCTTTTCTTTTGTACGAAAAGCTTTGGTTGAGATCAATTGAGAAGAGTATTACAAAAATATCACTGTGAATAATAAGTCTTCAGTATTCACAATCAAAATTTGGTCAATAGTAAAGCTCAAGTCTTTTGTCTAATGAATAATAAGTTACAATGTATATTGAACTATATAGAGAAGTAAAGTGTTAAACTTAAAGTCTTAAACCTTATTAAATAGTGAAGATCTCTTTTTAATTTACTATTTGCATGTATACACTTTTCCACTTGTTGACAAACCCCTGACTGATACAGTCAGTTAATGGACTTGTTGTGTGGGTTCTATGAAAGTATATCGAGCATCTACATTCTACATGCTTCTGAAGGTGCTCATACTAGTTTTTTGCATGTATGGCCATCACTAAAGGTGGTCACACACTTTAAATATGAGATCTGATTCATCTGAACATATAAAGAGATGATCGATTGTCCCGTGCTTAATTGATGATGAATAGATGGAGTTTTTTAAGCATTGTGGATTAGCTATTCTATAGATAAAATAAAAAATAAAATCTTGCCTCTTTGTTGAATTCAGTTGAAGATACAAAGTAGGTGTCCCTGAAAAACTAATATACGAGTGAAATGCCCTGCCTAAATATGAAACATGAGATGAGCCACGTCTTTGATTTATGGTTTTGCATGGGAAATGATTTAATTGGCAAACTTCTTCAGATTATTAATTTCTTGGTATGAGCGAAGTATCCCCCTGTTTATTGGTTTTTCTTGCAATGCTTGATGAGGTTTATGTTATCAGATCAACAGAGTTCAATATAATGAATATCTCGTCTCTTAGTTCTAATCTTTATTTTTTGTTCACATGCTAATGCTTCTTCCTACTGCTACCAATTTTTAGATGTCTGCTCTAGGTGAGGTTGATTTCTGATTGTTTCTCGAGGGTCTCTAGATTAGTTTGATCTGGTCTTTGACTATTCATTAGTTCAAGTACTAGTAACACACATAATTCTCTGATTTTGGGAAGATAGTACAGTTAAATTGGAAAATGATGCAATTTGATTAGCGCCTCTTTCCTGGACACAGGTGATGTGAACTCCATCAGTGTTGAATCTGGAACTAATATACAGGACAATTCTCTGGTGCATGTGGCAAAATCTAACCTAAGTGGAAAAGTACTGCCAACTATTATTGGAAATAATGTTACAATTGGTATGTAATTTGGACTAGATCCTATTGATGTTTAGAATTTAGTTTATTTTCTTCATTGCTTGTATATAGAGTAGAAATACTCCAGTTATTAGCACATAAAGGACTTTAGTATATTATGTAATGCCACCGTTCTTTTTACCTTTTGTTGGAACAAATAGGTCATAGTGCAGTTGTGCATGGATGTATAATCGAAGACGAGGCTTTTGTTGGAATGGGAGCGACCCTTCTTGATGGTGTGGTTGTTGAGAAACATGTCATGGTTGTTGCAGGATCCCTAGTGCGACAATACACCATAATTTGTTCTGGAGAGGTATGCTATTCAATTGCCATATGTACTTGTTTGAATTCCATCAATCAAGATTCTAATATAATGAAATAAATTAATTTGACCGAAATTAAATTGTAATTTAGTTTACCATCAAATGCAGCTCTAAATGTAAGGTCCATGTCTCTGAGTGTCTGACCATTGAAATGCTATAAGATAAAATAAAATAGATTTCATCACACATTTGTTTATATTATGAAATAGGAAAAATACATTTACAATATGTACCTTATGAAATTTATATTTCTTTTCTCAACTTCATTATTGTATAAGGTCAGCTCCAATTTGAACCAAGAGTGATTGTAATGTTAAATTTTGCAATATACCAGAAAGATAAGTAATTGTTGCTTTCTTCATACAAATAGTTCTTGTGCATTATCGAATATAAAAACCTAGGAACTCTATCCTTTTCTTCACTTAAAAAAAAAATCCTATCTGTGTTTATTTGATGAAGTACTTAAAAATAGCTTACATTTGAGAAAGAACTTCGATAAAGCTAGGAAACTATGTGAATAGTAATTAATAAGGCATCCAACATTTGATGTGAAAGTAATACTGATTTTAAAAATACCTTTTCCTTTGGGCTCAGTTCGTTCAAAATAAATATTCATATCATGTGTTATCAAATGTCTGTTTTTAAAATGAAAGCTCGAAAAGGCAAAAAACATTGGTTCGCCTCTTCAATCTGCAGCCCTTAATCATTGAACTTAATGTCATTTCTGTTTTCTTCATTCCTTATTTTTCCGTATTTTCTTATCTTTGTATATATAGGTTCACCATCACGGGATTCCATAATTGACAACAATAATTTGATCATATAATCAGAACTCATATATCTATACAGGTCTGGGCCGATAATCCAGCCAAGTTCCTCAGAAAGCTTACTGATGAAGAGATTGAGTTCTGTTGGGAACCTCATGAATTTATATATGTTTTGATGATGTTTCTCGAAACTACACTTAGTTGTTTTTATCTTAGAAATCAGGTAATCATTGTTATCTATTAAAGAATATCTTGTGTAAAAGAAGCAGATCGTTTTTGGTAACTTAATAACGATCTGTCTTATTCTTGTAAAAGATTTCCTGGACAATGATTATCTCAAGTAATTTCTACATTGTATAAAGCGGCTAGCTTCTAATATAGTGAGCAGATCGTTTTCTTTATTAATAACGATCTGCTTCACATATTAGCAGCTCGATGTCATCTCTACTTATTTTGGTTTCGATTTCTAGAATATCTTTTAACATATCACAAATGTAAAAGTAGTTTGAAATTTCAAACTTACTTATATCGATCTGGTTATCTAGACTAGAATTAATTATAAAAAGGAAATAGAATACTTCTATACTTATAATTCACTGCAAGTGGTTGAGCAGCTCGTTCTAAAGACTAGCCTGCTGCTCATACACCAACAGATAGTTTCCTCATTACTAGAGGATGTGCAGATAGTTCCGAATAACTACTTCAGCCCGCTGTCGGTTTTACCAACAGATCGTTTGTATCAAAACGATCTGGTCATCATGTCTACCTTCGAATATGAAGTAATCAACAGACAACCAAAGTTACTTTCTGGAAAACTGTTTTTACAAAACCCAAAGTTAGGATCTAGATTTGATCCAGTTGTTATCCTAGATTGTAGTTTTCAATCTTAGGAAGAAGATTTGTAATCACAAGAAATTATCTAGGTTTGATAATTCTTGTGGCTCGTACTCAACGAGTAAAAAGAAAAGAGAAAACTAGTGGATTTTCGATCTAGATTTGATCGAGCCGTGGACATAGGGAAAGTTTATCCCGAACCACGTTAACTGCCTATGTTCTTTATTTCTTATTTACTTCTTTACCATCTTCTTCATACTCTTGCATTCAAAATTGTGTTGATAATATCTTGAAGTAACGAAAACATTTTTCATATTAAAAAGAGCATTAACCACCATATTCCGCACACAACTTTAATCAAGTTTAAATTTGTATTCGTTACTCTTGATTATTATTTTTCACGCATAAGGTCTTATTTGAGTAAGATTAAATCTTCCTGACAAGAAGATTTGTTTTACCCCTAAGCTATCTTATCTATTAAGTGTGCTTAAACCTTATACCTAAGTTTAAAACAAGTAAACTGAAAAAGGTTGAATTGGTGTATTCCCCCCCCCCCCATACACCAATCTAGCTCTTTCGAGACCAACAAGTGGTATCAGAGCAGTGGTCCATATTGACCATTGTTTCTATTTCACATGAGATTATCTCTGTGTGGTCATCTTTGATAGATCTTGAAAACATTTTCACAGCATAGTGCACTTGCATTTGACTAATCATCTACTTTGAAGTTATGGAAGGACAGATGATACGTGCATGGGAGGATTTTTCCATCGCAGGGTATGATGACTGGAGCTTCAGAATCGAGATGTGCTTACGTGCTCAACACATCAAAATGTGGAAAGTCATTACTGATGGACCCATCAAAATAATGAATAAAGGAAGTGCTGAGATAAAAGATGGAACAGGTCCAACTCCTTCAATACTCATAGTTGAGAAGGAGAAGACAATTGATGAATATATTGTAGAAGAAAGAAAAGAAGCTGGACTTGATGATTTTGCCAAAGGACTAATTTCAAGCACTGTAAGAGGCATATAGTTGGACAAAATTATACATCTCCAAACAGCCAAAGAAATGTGGGATGTGCTCAAAGAAATCAGCCTTGGATCAGATATCATTCAAGAAAACAAGTTGTCTATCGCGTATAACAAATTTGAAGAGTTCAAGATGAAGTCTGGAGAGACAATAGCTCAAATGAAGAACAGGTTCACAGAAGTTCTGATAGAGATAGCTATGATTGACAAAAATAAGTATTCTCAACGAGAGAAAAACTTGAAAGTAATCTGGGCTCTACCTGCTACTTGGGAAATTTACTCAGTCATGCATCCCATGATGCCAGAGTTTAACTCTCTTACCACTGACTCTTTATTTGATTTACTCACTGAAAATGAGTACGAGATCAATCGTATTCATGGTATATCTAATTCTTCTTCTAGCAAACCATCTTCTGCAGGAAACCATGACAAAGAAACAGCCTTCAAAACAAAGACAAAAAATAAAGAAACTACAAAACAAACTCCCACTGTAGTAATCAAAGAATCATCAAGCTCTGATGATGACAACTACCCATCGAAGAATTATTTCGAGGATACTCTCTCATGGCACAAAGATTCCAAATAATGGAAGTGAGAGCCAACAGATACAAAAGGCTCTACAAAGAAAACAACAACAGAAAATTCAAAGGGAAAGATCGATCTGGTGATCAACCTACTCGAAGGAACGAGGTAAAATCAACCTCATATGTTAAAGCTGACCTCTCCGAATATTCTGGCTTTAAGTGTGGTAGGAAGGGACATTTCAAGACAGATTGTCCTGACATATCAAAAGCAGAGAGAGATGAGCTTCGAGGCAATAGAGGCAAGAAGCTCAATGAGCAAAGAAAAGCAATGCTTGCCGAAGAGCAATCATCTCCAAGCCACCTATCAGACAGCTCATCCGAAAATGATGAAGCCTTCATAGCTGATGATGAAGAAGAATGGGATGAGTGTCTAATGGGTCATGACAATGGACTTGACAGTCAAGAGGTAAATTGTCAAAATTCTAACTCTTCTAATCAATCTATATGTAATTCTGGTGATGAAGAAGAAGGTGAAGACGATCTGTTCTTCGAAGATTTTACCAAACTCATGGAAGATCATGCAAGATTGAACAAGATGTTCAAACATGCAATAAAAGAAAATGGAAGAATGGCAACTACCATTCAAGAAATGGAGAAAATCAGCAGTGCGTTCAATGATAAGGAAAATGCTCTGCTAAAGCAACTAAAAAACAAGAGCGAAGAAAATTACTCATTGAATGCCAAGATAATTGATCTCACTGACCGAGAGACTTCTGCTCAACGTAAGGTTGATGATTTGAGTGCCATAATCAATCACTCAATGCACAAAAAGGAAGATCGAATTCAACTCATCAACGACATGCAAAGAAGAGCTGCAGATCGCATTGGACTTGGATTTGACGGAGTTGACAAAGGACCATCAAAATGCAAATTTGTCAAAGAAAAGGGAAAAGATAAAATAGTGAATCTCAACAACAATGTGAGACAGCCACGAGCTATTTTAATCAAGGATCAAGGCCAGCTACAATAAAAATTCACCACAGAAGGGATTGGATATCAACAAAGAAAACAGCCTGCTCAAAGGACTCATCAAACTACTCAACAGTTCAATCATCAGCGAGCTCCTGTATTGTTCGACCAGAGAAAACCACCTGCACCCTCCAAACCATATGCTCCTAAGAGACAAACTGTGTCTATTCAACCACCTTGCAAAAGGAAAATAGTCTACATTGATTTCAGTGGCAAACAAATTAGACCATCACAAAATATTACTATTATTAGGCAAATCTGGGTTCCAAAAGGAACCATGTCTACTAACAAGGCACCCTCAATCAGTAGGTTAGCTAAATGAATTTTTATTGCAGGATAGGAGATCGATGAGAAGAAAGCACACAGCTCGGGGCGCGGCATGGATACTTGATAGCGGATGTTCCAAACATATGACATGCAACAAAGACCTGTTAATCAACTACAAGGAGAGCACATGACCAAATGTTACTTTTGGAGGAAATTCAAAAGGATACACAAAGGGTTATGGTGATCTTCAAGTTGGTAACACTACTATTCTCAATGTATCATATGTTGATGGTCTAAATCATAATCTATTCTCAATTAGCCAATTTTGTGCTAATAACAAGAGAGTAGAATTTACCGCTAACAAGTGTCTTGTCAAGAACATAGAAGGAGAAGAAATTCTTCTTACTGGGATTTTACAGGATAGATTGTATATCGTACAATGGAATGACCAAACTGAAACCTGTCTAATAAAAAAATCAAGTACAGAGACCAGCTGGTTATGGCACAAACGATTGAGCCACTTGAATTTCAAATCAATCAACAAGCTGGTGAAAGACAATCTGGTTGAAGGTCTACCTACTCAAATCTATGACAAAGACCATGTGTGGGAAGCTTGTCAAGCGGGAAAACAAACAAGAGCATCATTTCCTACAAAGGCAGCTCACTCCACTTCAAGGATCTTGGAACTTCTACACCTAGACCTTTTTGGACCTGTATCTCCATTAAGTGTAAACGGTAGAAAGTATACTCTTGTTGTTATTGATGATTTCTCTAGATTTACTTAGGTTGTTTTCATGTTCAAGAAAAAGGAAACTCTAGAAAAACTACCTGATCTTCTCAAGAAACTATCAAATCAAAAGGAGACATCCATCATCACCATTCGATCTGATCGTGGAACTGAATTCAATAATTATATGATCGAAGGATACTGCTCAAAAATGGGAATTCAACATCAAACTTCATCAGCTCGAACACCACAACAAAATGGGATTGTGGAAAGGCGTAACAGATCGCTCAAAGAAGCTGCCCGAACTATGTTAAATGAAATCAACCTCCGAAAGAAGTTCTGGGCAGAAGCAGTCAACACAGCCTGCTACACTCAAAATCGATCTGTCATCACGCAACGTCACGGGAAAACTCCTTATGAGTTGTGGAATAACATGAAGCCACGAATCTCATACTTTCGATCATTTGGGTGTAAATGTTACATTCACAATAATGGGAAAACTCAATTAAAAACATTTGATAGCAAAAGTGATCAAGGAATATTTCTAGGATATTCTGAAATCAGTAAAGCTTATATAGTTTTTAATAAGAGAACCTTTGTTGTGGAAGTAATACCACATGTTGTTTTTGATGAAGCTAATTTTGATGTTTCAGGAACAGATAGTTCTTCTTCAAAAGATGATCTCTCTCATTCAACTTTGAGAAATTCCACAGATAAACTCATCGACGACATTCTCTTATGGAGTCCTTGAAAAGATGAAGATGAAGAAACTAATAATCAACCGGCTGTAGAGAAGTCACAGCAAGGGAGAACAGATGCACAAATAACATATCTTGTGGGAACAGATGAAGGGGGAACTTCACATGAAGAATGCTCACAACAATCTGTTGCTGAACAAGACATTCCTCAATCTGCTACACCCACAACTCAACAGCCATTTGTTCAAAACTTGGTAAATGAAGTATCAAGTATTGATTTAAACACTGACAATCTCTTTAATGTTCCTATCACAGATCATCCCGAATTTGAAAATACACCTGATGAGATAGATATCGAAGTATCTGAGGATGAAATAAAAAGGCGAAGAAAATGGGTGGATAGCCATCCATCTGACCTCATTGTTGGAAACCCAACAGATAGAGTCAAAACTAGACGCATGTATGGAGAAAGTGCATTACTAAGCTGCTATCTTTCTCACACCGAACCAAAAGACATCGAAGAAGCCTTACAAAGTACAGATTGGATCAATGCCATGCAAGAAGAATTAAATGAATTCAAGAGAAATGATGTATGGTATCTGGTGGATCGACCTAGACATCAAGGTGTTATTGGAGTCAAATGGATATTCGAGAATAAAAGAGATAAAACAGGTGAAGTGGTAAGAAACAAAGTAAGGCTAGTCGCCAAGGGATATTGTCAACAAGAAGGGATCGACTTTGATGAAACCTTCGCACTAGTGGCAAGACTAGAAGCTATCAGATTGTTTCTTGCCTATGCAGCTTTCCAACGATTCAAAGTATTCCAAATGGATGTAAAAAGTGCATTTCTAAATGGAATCCTAGAAGAAGAAGTCTACTTGGAACAACCACCTGGGTTTGAAGTTGAAGATGAAAACAATGTGTACAGATTAGCTAAAGCAGTGTATGGACTAAAACAAGCCCCTCAAGCTTGGTATGAGACACTATTTACGTTCTTACTTCAATCGGGATTCAAACGTGGATCAGTAGACAAAATATTATTCACCATCAAAGTTCAAGACTATATCCTTTTAGTTCAAATTTATGTTGATGATATTATTTTTGGATCCAAATCTAAATTCCTTTGTAACAAATTTAGCAAGCTCATGCAGGACAAATACAAGATGTCAATGATGGGAGAAATGAATTTCTTCCTAGGCCTGCAAGTCAAACAATCTGCTGATGAGATCCTAATCAATCAATCTAAATATATCAACGATCTCATCACAAAATTTGGAGTTAAAGATAACAAACCAGTAAAAATCCATATGCAAACAAATAGACAAATTGGTCCTGATATACTTGGGAAAGCAACAAATATAAAACAGTATCATGGTATTATCGGATCACTTTTATATTTAACTGCAAGTCGACCTGATATTACATTTGTTGTTGGTGTTTGTGCTAGGTATCAAGCTAGCCCAAGGGAATCCCACTTTGAAGCAGCCAAAAGAATTTTGCGTTATCTCAAAGGAACCATGGAGATAGGTTTATGGTATCCTTGTGATGATAATTTTGAATTAACAGGTTGCTCTGATTCTAATTATGCAGGTTGCAAGCTTGATAGAAAATCTACATTTGGGACGTGTTAATTTTGAATTAACAGGTTGCTCTGATTCTCATTTCATGGTTTTCTAAAAAGCAAACTTCGGTTGCAACCTCAACAACAGAAGCAGAGTACATGGCAGCAGGGAGTTGCACAACACAAATTTTGTGGATCAAACAACAACTAAAAGATTATGAAATCTACATGGATGGTGTGCCAATATTTTGTGATAGCTCAAGCGCAATTGCCATCACACAAAATCCTATTCTACACACTCGCTGCAAACATGTAGATGTTCGTCATCACTTTATTCGTGATCATGTTGAAAAGAAGAACATCACGATCGAGAAAATTCATACGAATGTGCAGCGAGCTGATATCCTCACAAAATCTTTACCCGAAGACAGATTCAAAATGCTTTGTGGAAAACTGGGATTGATAAATTTCATCGAAATTGGTACAAGTGTTGAAAACAGCTAGCTGGTGGTAAAAAGGCCATCTGTTATCACTCCTCTAATTTCAGCTATCTCATTAGTTACATATCTATGGTGCTAAAATTATTTGCAAAAGTAAAATTTAGAAATACAAACAAGCTGCTTAATTTTGAAAGTTTGCATCTAGCTGATTAGTATAATGCAAATAGCAGATCGATCAAAGAAGAAAACGATCTGCTATCTATCAACAATAGCAGCGAGCTGCATAATGTAAAAGATAGCAGCGAAATGTTGAAGTCAAGAATAGCAGATCGATTAAAGCAGAAAATGATCTGCTTACTTATCCAAAACGGCAACAAGATGCATAAAGAGAAAATTAGCAGCTAACTGCCGAAGACAAGCATAGCAGATCGATTAAAGAAGAAAACGATCTGCTTATTTATCAAATATTTCCAGCTGGCTGTCACAATCATGGATAGCAGATCAATCGAGCCTAAAACGATCTGCTAGGGCATTAATCAAGGGAGAATCAAATTCATTTATTTCTCTATCTCTTTGAGTATTTATGTCTAATGATTACTAATTAAAACTATTAAATGCTAGGAAAATATCGAACGCCTAGATGTCAGAAAAAGTGAAGGATAAAGTGAAGACCATTTAATGTTGCAGTCCTGGTTTCTTGTTTCAAGGCAATGATGTGATTTCTTTGTAGACGTAATTTGATAGCGTATGAACTTCAATCGATTTTGGGCGGCAAATGATTAAATCAGGGAGTAATCTTAACTGTTACTTGTTATTACTTTTATAAGATTTAATCTGGTCCATTCATTATTTGCCTATATATATGTGGATGTTTGACTATTCTTCATCCTCTCAAGCACCTCCAATTCTTTTGACGGAGATGTTGCACATGATAGAGGCGAAGTTGTCGCCGGAGCTTTGCGTTGTACTATCACATCACGGGTTTTGTACCTTAGATGTGCTGTTTAGCAAAATCGGGGCGTGCAAAGGATAAATCCACAAAAACATGAACTAGGACTTAATCTATGTACTCATATTGCTCATACTGCTTGTATTGCACATATCTTGAACATCTATGAAAGCATGATTATGTGTACACTTCAATATGACTTGTGTATCTCATCTACCAAAATTTGTCTCTTTGATTCTGTGAACTCTTCATATATGCATGATATGTATGTTTCATTTCCAAAAATTTGATCTTCTCGTGTTCTAAATTGCTTAAATTCATCTCTTATGTAAACACTGCATTATGTGTTCAAACACTTAACCAAAACTTGATCTTGTTTAGGGTTCCACAAGATTATCAGCATGAAACCAGATTATTTCCTACCACGACAGATTGCACTATTTTACTGCTCATGGATGGTGGATGATCGAGATGAATATACCGTGAAAATACCTATTGAAAAAACAAAGGAGGACAATATTCGCACCACCGTAATTGCATATGTATCAACTCGCTGCTAAACAAGAAGTCATCGATGCACAAATCCAGAAAGCTCTTGATATAATTCTTGCACATCCATTCCCGTGGACTGGTAGAGCATTCAATAGGGCATTAATGCTACCCAGTTACAGACTTCTTCTCGACTACATCCAAAAGGTGTTTCTTGGACAACAAGGTACATATGATTCTGTCACTTCTGGAAAACTCAAAGTAATGGCAGCAGTACTGTTGAATCTTAAGGTAAATTGGGCAAGATCACTGCTAAAGCTCATAGTGGATGAGGAACAGCAGATCGATATTCGTCAAGACAATGATGGCAACTGCACTCGGCTAAATATCAAACGACCTCTTCGCTTATCAACCAAACTCAGCACAATTATTGTTGGATTCTTCCAAAAGAACAAATGGCATAAATCCGTGGAGTTCAGCAAGGATTGGATTTTGCCAAGGACAAGACACCAGATGGAGATGTCCTTAGGAATTGCCTCTCAAATTTTTCTCAAAGTCACTGATGACAAGATCAAGCAGGCGCTAATTCGGATTGGTCAATCAAATCCGGAATGGATTATTCCAACCAAGAAACCTGAGACAGTTGGGGAGGCCGCTACAGCACAAGCAAGAGCGGAGACTACTACAGATCGACCTGCTAAAAGGAAAGCAGCTGGTAATCTTAAACCAGCTGCTGTTGCCAAGAAGTCGAAAAAGTTAAGGGGCACAAAGGAAGGAAAGAGCAAACCAACTGCTCGCAATCTAGTGGATGAGTTGGAAGCCACTATTGATCAAATTAAAAAGCCATCTGCTCCAGAAATATATGAAGATGAGGTGGAGATCAACATTCACGAGCAGCCCGCTGCTGATGTTGAAGATAGGTTGAAAGGAGCACAATTGATTTTCAAACAGATACAAGAAAAGGCCACTGAGGTGGTAATCAAATCAATGCCTGGAATCCAGCTGACTCCAGCCACGTTTGACACGGTGAGCGTTTCCAAACCTATTTGGAAATACGCGACTGCAAGTTCTACATCTTGGAAGCCATCTTACTTCTTTTCTCAATCAGCGAGCTAAAGGCAGAGGAGAGCAAACTGCTAACATATTTTGGATTTCTTGACGTGCCTGATGCTCGTCAGTATTTTTGCACTTATGTTTTAACTATGATGAAAGAGGAGGCTGCAACTCTTAAGGTTGATCTTGCTCCCTACTATGAAAAAGAACAAGATCTGTACAACTTCGTGGTGGACTTACAGTCGGGTGACTTTGATGAAATATTCAATTTTGAAGAGAAAATTGTGGAGAAAGAGCAGTCCCACGACACACCAACCTCACAGCCCACTGCCGAGACCGAAATGAAAGCACGATCTGTTGTTGCAAATGAAGGAGTCGATATGGGTGTTTGTGAACCATCTGCCCCTGCGAAACCAGCTGATATTGAACCACTGGTTGCCGAACAAATCGAAGAAATTTACACTCAAGGCACTGCACTAGATGGATTCCATCAACACAATCTGGAGGACTTATTATCTGCTTCTCTTGGGCCACAAATGACCCCATAACTATTAAGCGAGCTTATTCACATCCGCATCAAAAGTCGCTCTGCTGCAATGGCCAACTTCATATATTCCGCAGCCGAAAAAACCTTGCATGCAGTGGAAAGCAACTTCCAGCTCGCTCATTCACAACTATCCAGCGAGCTGCACAAAGATTTGGACAATGATAGGGATGTATTTGACAAATACAAGGAAGATACAAACAACAAGATTGCTGCCATTCAAGAGGAGGTCAAAACATTTGAACAAAAGATGAATGCTGCTGGTGTAAAGATGGTGGATGAAATGAAAAAGCATGTGGAGCAGCAAGATGCAGACATGGAGACTACCACTATTCCAATCGTGGTGAAAAACGAGCTGCCTGCTTTACTAAAAAATCAGTTGCAGACTGCCTTACAAGAAGCTGATATAGCTTCTGGAGATGAAATATTTAAGATCAACAAAACAATAATTGACATGAAAGTCGCTCACAGCAAGCTGTCAGTCGACTTCCATTCCCATCTCAAAGATGCCTCTCAACAATTCAATGAAGTCAATGGTAACATTGCCACATTTCTACAATACAAGGAAGATGCTGAGGCAAAATTCAAGGCGCTTAATGATGAGCTTGCCTCTCTTCGACTCATCATCAAGACTTTATTGATGATGTCGAAAAGGGGGAAGAAAAAGAAGATGTCCAGCCCGATGCTCCCTCTATCAAGAAAAAGCCTGCTGCTAAACCTGCTATTAAGAAGAAAAGGATGACAGCAAAACAAGCAGCTGATGCAAGATTGTTACAAAAAGAAAATGAGGAAAAACAAAAGAAAAAGGAAGAGGATGCACGAAAGGCTGCTGATCGTAAAGGAAAGAAAATAATGACTGAAGCTGATGAAGAGGAGGAGATGTTTTTGAATGGTTACAAGGCGGAGCAGATCGCTGACCCCGAATTCAGAAAATTATGGAGAGCAGAAAAGCAAAGACAAGGAAAAGCAGAGGCGAAAGATGATGACAAAGAAGAATCTCCAGATGAAGAGGCAGATGAACCATCAAATCCTATCTTCAAATTTTTTGAAAAATTCCAATTGACAGAGCCACAAAGCTTGACATGGATTCACGGTAAAAAGGCGTCTCAATGGAACAAGCTGGTCAAAGAATTTATAATGCAGCAATACTATTTGATGGACCAAGATGTGCAAGGAGGATCTGTGGACAATCTGTTTCGAGAATTCCTCTCCCAACACAAAAATCAATCGTTCATAGAATATCTATATAGACAATCTGCTATGACAAACACTCCTCTCACTGCTCCGAAGAAAACAACACTCTTGTATCCGAAGATTCCTGGAACTACAAAAGTTGATCACACAGCAGTTTTGAATGCCATCAATCGATCTGCTCAGCTAATGAATTATCCCATTGATTTCAATAACAAAGATTACCGAAGAATTTTTAATGGAATTTATGCGA
>JAPKLX010001147.1:1400-25870 GCA_026898415.1 Leonotis leonurus
TCTCTGGTTTGAGACTCTCTGATTTAGCATTCTGTCTTGAGACTTGCTGGTTGAGCTTTCTGTCTTGAGACTTAGCTTTCTGTTCCAGCCTTCTACTTGAGACTTGCTGGTTTTAGCGTTATGTCTCTAACTTAGTCTTCTGCTCCAGCTTTCTGTTCCAGCCTTCTGCTTGAGACTTGCTGGTTTTAGCATCTGTTCAAGGCATCTTCTATCGTTCTGTTTGAACCAGTTTCGACTATCTGTTATGCTGAAACCAAATAGAAGGTACAGAACATGTATAATATCAAGTGTGTTTTGAAAAACCATCATCAAAACTTAGAGATGTTATGGGGTTCCCAACATTTATCTTCTCTTTCGCGTATATAGACTGATAAGGCGGTTCGTGTATCACTTACACGTACAAACCTTTTTCAAACACTTAGCAAATTTTCTGCCTCCCAAAATTCTCTTGCAAAATTCTCTCTTTTTAGCAAAAATGGCTCCCAAATCGTCTACTTTTCTGGAACAAGCAACCTATCTGAAACCTTATATTCACCAAGACCTTTTTGCGGTTCTTGATACCTTCGGGTTTCATAAACTGGAGAAGGCATTTGATCTCGTTCGTCAGTGCAAAGGTTTCATGTTTCGCTTTTAATTCGTATTCAAATGTCTAAATGTTTCTACTCTGTATCTTTTCTCTTGTATGTGATATCTGTAAATTACACAGAACTGCATAAACTGTTCTTGTGGCACTTATACTTCACTGATGGAAGGATAGTGCTCACATCTATACTGCTATGTTCATTGTAGGTTTCCACAAGATTATATCCTCACACCCTGTGCACTTCCTACCCAAGGAAGTTGCTGCCTTCTACCTCTCGTGGCAGGGAGAGAGAGGTGGAGATGAGGCCACCATCAGGGTGAGCAAAGGAAATACAGTAAGCAACACACCGTACAATGTCATTAACATCATCAACGGTGCTTACAAGGTGAAGGATGAGGGACTTGACCTTGGAGAGATTACTGCAGAACAGCTGCAAGAAGCTGTGGAAATGGTCATGACAGTCCCTATCCATTACACCAACAGGATATTTGTCCGTGCACTTCTCGCGCCAGAGTTCAGAATCATTTTTGAATTCGTACAGAGGATTTTCTTGAATCACAATGGATCCTATGACCAGGTGACCCCCGAGAAGTTCAGGATTTTGGCCGCCGTGGTTCTTAATCTGCCAGTCAACTGGAGCAGGATCTTGTACGATCTGTTGGCAAAGGAGGCCAAAATGATTTTATTCGTGAAAGGCAGCTCTCCTGGCATTGAAGTAAAAAGAAGCAGCCTGCGTCATTCAACAAAGATAAGCTTTATGCTTGAGTCATTCTTCCCTCAACATCAGTGGGATACGATGGTTGAATTCAACACCAGGCAGCATTTTCCAAAGGATCAGCATCAGCTGGAAATGTCAATGGGCATTTCAGCAAACTTGATTGCCAGAGCTAAAGATCCTGTAGTCTTCAGAGCTCTGATGGAAATGGGGAGTTCAAATCCTATCTGGATTCCTCCTTCTGCTCCAGCAGATCGATCCACAAAATCTCAATCAACTAAGGAGAAGCAAACAGAGAAAACTCCTACCAAGAGAACAACCAGGAGAGCCAGCTCGGTTGAAACTGATATATCAACAGCAGCCCAACCACCAAAACCTAAACGACGAAAGCTTCAAAAATTGGCTGAGACAGAACAGAGCCCAGAACCAGCACAAGAAACTACACTCCCTCAACAGGAGGTTGAGGAAGAAAATATTGTATTGGTTGATGAACCAGAGGAAGTAGAGCCTCTAACAGCAGTACACCCAGACCAGACCAGGGATTTCTCCCCCGCTCACACAATAAGTTCATCATCTGCTGAGCCTCTGGAACAAATCAATGAGGAGGAAGAAGAAGAAATCGAATCTTCTGATGAAGATGTGGAGAAGAACAAAGCACGATCTGTGGTGAAGATGATTGAAGCTGAAGCAGATAGAGCCGTGCTTAACACATTTCCAGGCATCCAGCTCACGCCAGAGAGCTATGATGCAGCAAAAAGGGTCAAATTGCTGTTGCTGATTAAAGACAAGGAGTTCTATGTCTTAGATGCGCTTCTTAAAATCAGATCGATTGATCAGCTCAAGGCAGAAGAAGCCACGCTGCTGAACATTTTTGAAGTCTCTTCAGTTACTGAGCTAAGAGAAAGTTTCTCACAATCCATTCTTGCAATTGCCCAGCTCGAAGCTCAGAAGCTGCAGATCAATCTGAGAGAGATTTATGAGAAAGCTGGGAAATTACAATTTTATGACAGCGTTGTGGATAAAAACGATGATGAGACTGCCCCATCTGATGCCCATCAACCGGATGCAGCACTAACAGAAACATCTACAGACCAGGTCATGACTGACACTGGTGAGCAGATCACTACTCCACCAGCATCAACCAAGGGAGAACCAGAAAAAGCAGAATTCCTTGGACAGAACATCGGAGGCGAGCTTACTGATGACATCATCACTCCTGGTGTTGCAGCTGCCCAGAATATACATGTGCAAACATTCACCATGGAAGATATATTGATGGACCAGCATCAATCCCTATCTAATGTTCAAATCAGAGATCTTATTGCCAAGAAGGTGGATCAGTATATGTATGGAACGCTGACCACGGTCCAAGATGAAGCCACACGCATACTGACAGAATTCAACGACCATCTGCAATCTCATGTCAACCAGGTCGACACTGATCTGAGGCGCATCTGTCGCTTGAAACTTGAGGAGATAAGTAAGAAAATGGACGATGACAGGGCTGCTGCTGATGAGAGGAAAGCCCAGATTGATCAAAGTCTGTTCTCAACAGAATTCAAAGTGAAGGAGATGTACAAAATCATCCGTGCCTTCGCAGAAAAAGAGAAAGACATGGTACACACCATAGTCAAGGAGCAGACAGATGGTCTCACAGCAGATCTAGTCAAAGAAGCCAACTCCTACACCAGACTGCTACTCAGACAGTTCGAAACAGACGGCAAAACCTTTGTTGAAAGAAAGCTACGCGATCTGCAATATCCAACATCCACTCTGCTCAAATCCTATTTTGATGAAACAGCAGACATCAAGGCAGCTCAAGAAGAGATTAAATCTGATCTGGCCAAAACACAGACTTTTCTTCAGAGGCAGATCAATGATTCCAATCTCAACATCACCTCGCTGCTGTCTAGCAGAATTGAATCTGCTAAGGAGATCGCTGAGCTGAAAAACGAAGTCACCTCTCTCAAGACATTCATTCAATCCTTCATTGATGATGTCGAAAAGGGGGAAGGGAGTGGAAAGAGAATGCCATCTGCTGCTGCTGCGCAAGAAAAGAAGAAACAGAAGAGCTTGTCTGGATCTGGTGCATCAACTACAAAGAAACCAGCTCCAGCTATTACAACAGATCGACCAAGCACTGCCAGCCCACCCTCATTCCAAGCGCAGAAAACCTTCACTCCAAGCAGCTCATCCCAACCTCCCAAGAAAAAGAAAAGAGCTGGATCAAGTTGGTTCTCCTCTGCTCCTATACGCAGGTCACTGGCAAAACAGGGAGAGACCAACTGGGTCCCAGATCATCTGAAGGAAGGTTTTGAAGGGCTAAAGTATGGATTCATAATGTGCCGACATTTTCTCAAAGAACCTCTCTACTGTGAGGCGACTCCAAATGAAGCCTTCGATCTGTACATGGATAGAAATGATGCAAAGGACTTGGTGGGAGAAATCAGAGCTGCTGCTGCTAAAGCCAATGTCCAGATAACTGCTCCAGAAAGGGAGTTCAGGACCTGTCCCACTATTCCTGGGACAGATCTCCCGGACAAAACCTTTCTGCTGAATTTCATAAACCAGCTAGCAGAAAACAGAGGGTACAAAGTGGATGCTGAAGATCCAGATTACATTAGAGTAAGAGAGGGAGTGTATGAAAGTGTTCAGCTCATCTCTGACGAGACCAGAGCAAAATTGAAGAAACAACAGGAGGAGAAGAGAAAGAGCAGATAGTCTTTTCATTTTTTTCCTATCTTTTATGATCTGCTTTTTCTCATTCTTGTTTTGAATATCTGTAAAACTCTCTCTGACTCTATATATATATGAATCCAGTTTGAGTTTCTGATGACAACATTTTATTGTCCAGAACACATATAAAAATATCCTTAAACGTTATAAACTTAATAACGTAATCTGATCAAACTGGAAAACCAGACTAGAACGATCTGTATTATGCTGATAGGATCCTTTTGTAAAAGTGTGGTTTCGACATCATCAACAAGGGGGAAATTGTTGGGAACCCTAAAGATTAGTGTTGATGATGGTCTTTCGAAACACACTTAGCTGGTCTGTATGTTAACCTGTTCCTCGTGTAAAAACCAGATCACTATAGTTTAAGTGATTTCTGTTTTGGAACAGATTAGGAGATGACTTATAATGTAAAGGATATGTTCCTATAGAAGTCATTCTCAACTTAGAATAGGATGAAGGTCAAGATTTCACGCTCAAAGGAACCGATCTGCTGTAACAGACAGCGACCAGATCGATGACCAGATCGATGACCAGATCGATGATTACAGCGATGAACCAGAGCAATTGAGTCATCAAGCCTTTAGCTGACATCATCCTACACATCATATACACTTGCCACGTCAAGATCAAGGTCCATCCAACAGGGTTTGGAAAGTTGATCTACGATTAAAACATATAAGGAAAGAGACCGTTAACAATCTGATTTCCATAAATCAAAGATTGAGTCAACCTTTCCTATATGGCAAGAACAGATATGATGGAAACCATTGATTGGCAATATACCATCTATCTCACGCCAATCAACAACGACTAGAATTTAAAAATTCAAAGCCTATATAGTTGAAGACAACAATCTGGAAAATATAACAAGAAGAGAACACACGCGAGCTATACTGCAATCAATCTTCAAGTCTTCTGCATTCCAGACTAAGAGCTTCAACATCTTGTGATTCTACATCACACCAACCACCTCGATTCAAGTCTGTCTTGTCGAGAGAAAGGAGATCACCCTGCTAGCTAGTAGTTTTCTAGTGGTAACGTAGAGGTAATCTGTTGTAAAGGGACACGACCCTTCATTCGTGCATAAGTATCACTCTAGTTGTGATTGATACTTGTGACTCGTTCTCCACGAGTATAAAGAAGCAGAGTATCCTAGTAGTGGATAATCTGGTCTAGGTTTGACCAGATCGTGGACGTAGGGATTTCCCGAACCACGTTAAACATCGTGTGCTTTTCTTTTCTGCATTCTTATTATCTATGGTTTATTATTCTAACCTTCTGCACTATCATATTAGCTGCATTCTCAATCAATCTGTTTAAACGATCTGATTAATTCCTTAAGGTTTTCAAAACAAGAGCAATCATTAATCCACCACTATTCCGCACTCACTCTACACTCAAAAGGTAATAAGATCACTCTTATTATCTGTTAAGTGTTTTCACCTTGAGAGTAATCTGTTTGGACTAAACCAGATACTGATCTGTTTATCGATCTGGTCAGTCATTCCAAGCAATTTCTTATACAGAATAGCTTGAGCTCTCACATAAATTGTCAAGTAAACTGAAAAATTAGTATTTGGTGTATTCCCCCCCCCCCATACACCAAACCTTGCTCTTTCGGGACCAACAAAGATATATTGATGGACCAGCATCAATCCCTATCTAATACTCAAATCAGAGATCTTATTTCCAAGAAGGTGGATCAGTACATGTATGGAACGCTGACCACAGTCCAAGATGAAGCCACACGCATACTCACAGAATTCAACGATCATCTGCAAACTCAGGTCAATCGGGTCGACTCTGATCTGAGGCGAATCTGCAGACAGAAGATTGAAGAGATCAGCAAGAAACTGGATGATGATCGTGCTGCAGCTGAAGAACGTAAGGCACAGATTGATCAGAATCTGTTTTCTACAGAATTCAAAGTGAAGGAGATGTACAAAATCATCAGTGCCTTTGTAGACAAAGAGAAAGACATGGTGCACGATATAGTGAAGGCCCAGACTGATGGGATAGCTGCTGATGTTGTCAAGGAAACCATCTCCCATACCAAAGCTATGCTCAGGCAGTTTGAAGCTGATGGGAAAAATTTTGTTGAAAGAAAACTCCATGACCTGCGCTACCCAACCTCCACCCTCATCACTTCATACTTTGATGAAACTGCTGATATCAAAGCAGCACACGAAGAGATCAAATCTGACCTGACCAACACACAGACTTCTCTTCAGAAACAGATCAATGATTCCAACCTCAACATCACCTCGCTGCTGTCTAGCAGATTTGAATCTGATAAAGAGGTCGCAGAGTTGAAGGCAGAAGTCACTTCCCTCAAGACATTCATTCAATCCTTCATTGATGATGTCGAAAAGGGGGAAGGAGGTGGAAAGAAAAAGCCATCTGCTGTGCAAGAAAAGAAGGCAGTTGGAGAAAAGAAAAAGAGCTTGACAGGATCTGGATCTGGATCTGCAAAGAAACCAGCCAGCTCTCCTTCCTTCCAAGCTCAGAAGACCTTTTCTCCAACCTGATCGAGCCAGTCTCAACCTTCCAAGAAAAAGAAAAGAGCTGGATCCAGCTGGTTCTCATCTGCTCCCATACGCAGATCATTAACAAAACAGGGAGAGACCAACTGGGTCCCAGATCACTTGAAGGAAGGATTTGAAGGCTTGAAATATGGATTCATCATGTGTCGCTATTTTCTCAAGGAACCTCTTTACTGTGAGGGGACACCAGATGAAGCCTTCAATCTATACCTTGATCAGAATGATGCAAGGGATCTGGTGGGAGAAATCAGAGCTGCTGCTGCTAAAGCCCAAATCCTGATAACTGCTCCAGAAAGAGAGTTTAGGACCTGTCCCACTATTCCCGGGACAGACCTCCCTGACAAAACCTTCTTGCTAAACTTCATAAATCAGCTAGCAGAAAACAGAGGATATAAGGTGGATGCTGAAGATCCAGATTACATAAGAGTTAGAGAAGGAGTATACGAGAGTGTTCAGCTCATATCAGATGAGACCAGAGCAAAGATGAAGAAGCAACAAGAGGAGAGAAGAAAAAGCAGATAGTAGTCCTATTTCTTATATCTTTGTGATCTGCCTTTTCTTATGTTCTGTTCTATCCATCTGTAACCTCTCTTGTGTTCTTATCAATATATGAATTCCATCTTGAGTTTCTGATGACAACTTTTTATTGTCCAGAACACATATAAAAATATCCTAAAACGTTATAAACTTAATAACGTAATTAAAACAATCTGGATATCAGACCAGACCGCTCTTTATAAGCTGATAGGACATCTTTTGTAAAGTGTGGTTTCGACATCATCAACAAGGGGGAAATTGTTGGGAACCCTAAGATTAGTGTTGATGATGGTCTCTCGAAACACACTTAGCTGTTCTTTATGTTTAACCTGTTCTCGTGTAAAAACAGATCACTATAGATAAGGTGATTTCTGTTATGGAACAGATTAGGAGATGACTTAAAATGTAAAGGATATATTCCTATAGAAGTCATTCTCAAACTAGAATAGGATGAAAGTCATTGCTTTATGCCAAAGAAGAATCGATCTGCTGTAACAGACAGTGACCAGATCGATGACCAGATCGATACCTACAGCGATGAACCAGAGCGATTGAGTCATCAAGTCATTAGCTGACATCATCCTACAACATCATATGCACTTGCCACGTGAAGATCAAGGTCCATCCAACAGGGTTTGGAAAGAAGATCTACGATTAAAACAAATAAGGAAAGAGATCGTTAACAATCTGATTTCCATAAATCAAAGATTGAGTCAACCCTTCCTATATGGCAAGAACAGATATGATGGAAACCATTGATTGGCAATATACCATCTATCTCACGCCAATCAACAACGGCTAGAATTTCAATATTCAATGCCTATATAGTTGAAGTCAACAATCTGGAAAAGTAGAGAACACGCACGAGCTATACTGCAATTATCCTTCAAGTTTTCTGCATTCCAGACCTAAGAGCTTCAACATCTTGTGATTCTACATCACACCACCACCTCGATTCAAGTCTGTCTTGTCGAGAGAAAGGAGATCACCCTGCTAGCTAGTAGTTTTCTAGTGGTAACGTAGAGGTAATCTGTTGTAAAGGGACACGACCCTTCATTCGTGCATAAGTATCACTCTAGTTGTGATTGGTACTTGTGACTCGTTCTCCACGAGTATAAAGAAGCAGAGTATCCTAGTAGTGGATAATCTGGTCTAGTTTTGACCAGATCGTGGACGTAGGGATTTCCCGAACCACGTTAAACAATTGTGTGCTTTACATTCCTGCACTCTTTATATCTTCTGTTGTTTATTATTCTAACTCTTTGCACCCTCATCCATCTGCATCTCAATCAATCTCGTAAACAATCTGGTTAATACTTAAAGGTTTTCAAAACAAGAGCAATCATTAATCCACCATTATTCCGCACTCACTCTACACTCAGGAGGTAAGAAGATCACTCTTATTATCTGTTAAGTGTTTACACTTAGAGAGTAATCTGTTTGGACTTAACCAGCTACTGATCTGTATATCGATCTGGTGAGTCATCCCAAGCAATTTCTTATACAGAATAGCTTGAGCTCTCTTATAAAACGTCAAGCAAACTGAAAAAGTTAGTATTTGGTGTATTCCCCCCCCCCATACACCAAACCTTGCTCTTTCGGGACCTACAAGTGCTTTGCTAAGCTGCTATCTCTCTCGCATAGAGCCATCTGATGCTTATGAAGCACTTCAAGATACAGACTGGATAACAGCAATGCAAGAAGAACTCAATGAGTTCAAAAGGAATGAAGTCTGGTATCTCGTAGAAAGACCCAAACACCAAGGTGTAATTGGTGTAAAATGGGTGTTCAAAAATAAACGAGATGAGAATGGTGAAGTAGTCAGAAACAAGGCCAGATTGATAGCTAAAGGCTATAATCAACAAGAAGGTATTGATTTTGATGAAACATTTGCACCTGTAGCCAGATTAGAAGCAATAAGGCTATTCCTAGCATATGCTGCTCATAAACGGTTCAAGGTATACCAGATGGATGTCAAAAGTGCTTTTTTCAATGGTATCCTTGAAGAAGAAGTATATGTGGAACAGCCACCTGGATTTGAAGAAGCAGATCCAGATCAGAAAGTATACAGACTGGCTAAGGCAGTCTATGGTCTAAAACAAGCCCCTAGAGCCTGGTATGAGACCTTATCAACTTTCCTACTAGAATCTGGATTCAGAAGAGGATCTGTTGACAAGACTTTGTTTATCATCAAAGTCAAAGAAAACATTCTCTTAGTCCAGATCTATGTAAATGATATCATTTTTGGATCTCAATCTACCTATCTGTGTGACAAATTTGCTGAACTTATGAAAAATAAGTACCAAATGTCCATGATGGGAGAAATGAGTTTCTTCTTAGGTTTGCAGGTCAAGCAGCTACCAGATGGTATCTTTATTAATCAGACAAAATACATCAACGATCTGCTGACCAAATTTGGGTTAAAAGACAGTAACCCAGTGAAAATCCCAATGCAGACCAATGGGAAAATTGATCCAGATCCAGAAGGAAAACCAGCTAATATCACTCAATACAGAGGGATCATAGGCTCACTATTATATCTAACTGCCAGTCGACCTGACATTACATTTGCAGTAGGTGTATGTGCAAGATATCAAGCAAATCGCAAAGAGTCTCACATGGAAGCAGCTAAAAAGATATTAAGATATCTCAAGGGAACAGCCCATGTAGGATTATGGTATCCATGTGAAGACAACTTTGAGCTTTCTGGATACACAGATTCAGATTATGTTGGATGTAAACTGGACAGAAAGTCAACATCGGGTACATGTCATTTTCTAGGAAATAAATTGATTTCTTGGTTCTCAAAGAAACAGACATCTGTTGCCACATCAACCACAGAGGCAGAATATATGGCAGCTGGAAGTTGCTGTGCACAAATATTGTGGTTAAGACAACAGCTTAAGGACTATGAGATTGATGTCAAGGAAATACCAATTTTCTGTGATAGCTCAAGTGCTATAGCTATCACACAGAATCCTGTTTTGCATACCAGATGCAAACATGTGGACGTAAGACATCACTTTATAAGAGACCATGTTGAAAGAAAACATGTGCAGATTGAGAAAATTCATACTGAAGTTCAGAGAGCAGATATCCTTACCAAAGCATTACCAGAAGAAAGGTTTAAAATGCTTTGTGGAAAATTAGGACTACTAAATTTAGAAGAAATGATCAGATAGCCTTAGAGCAGATCGCATGATATTTCAACTGGAAATAGATACCAGATCAACGTGCTCCAACAAGGTATTAAAACCAGATGATCCAAGTACAGATTAATAAAGACAGATCGTGTAAGATTCCAACTGGGAATTAACACCAGATCACTAAATGAATAACAAGAGTCAACAAGATTAATCAAATTCCAACCGGGAATTATTAAGACAGATTGATGTTCAATGTTGAGCATGGCATAAGCAGATCAATGGTGTTAACATCAGTGATATCATCAGCTCGCTAAGAAAGAGATCGATCTTGACCAGATTACTTATGCCACGTGGATATTAAATTAATATTCTTATTAATTATCCCATTACTTGGTTAAGGGGGAAAAGTCAATTATATACGGCGACTAAATCACATCGTATATCTAATTTCTGACACTTGATATCAAATCTTTTATTTTTGTGATGATTGATACTATGTTAGGGAACTGTGATTAAGAAGATATTTACCAAACCAAGAAAAAGGAGGCTTTTCAACTTGCAAAACAACCACGCGCCATCTCTTAACCCTACGATCAAAAGCGCGTACATCACACGATAAGTAGAGGGGGTGACAAACAGTAACCCTAGAACATGGAAAGGCGGGAAAAGCTGAAAAAGGGAAGTTTATTAATTTTTTATTACCTTACTTATCTCTCTTCTCTGTTATATAATTGATAAGTCGTTTCATATATCACTTACACTTATATTTTTTTTCGAAACACTTAGCAAAATCTCTCCCTTCCAAAATTCTCTCTACCTTCGACAATTACTCAGTTTTAAGCAAAAATGGCACCCAAATCATCTATTTTTCTTGAGCAAGCAAGCTTTTTGAAACCATATCTTCACCAAGACCTTTTCGCAGTTCTTGATACCTTCGGGTTTCACAAACTGGACAAGGCATTTGATCTTGTTCGCCAATGCAAAGGTTCATTGTCTTGTGATTTTCTTGCTTCAGCTTGTTTATGCTTTTGATGAACTGCTTTTACTCATCTGCATGTATATATGGTTATGGTTTCTGTGATATCGATTGCTAGACTGTATAAACTGTTTTGGAGCACTTATACTTCACTGATGGAAGGATAGTGCTCACATAAGTTTTTTTTTGTAGGTTTTCACAACATTATCACCTCACACCCAGTTCACTTCCTACCCAAGGATATTGCCACCTTCTATCTCTCATGGCAGGGAGAGAGAGGTGGACACGAGGCAACCATCAGGGTCAGTAAGGGGAACACTATCAGCAACACCTCTTACAACATCATCAACATCATCAACGACGTTTATAAGTTGAAGGATGAAGGTGCAGACCTTGGGGAAATCACTGCAGCACAACTTCAAGAGGCAGTGGAGATGGTAATGATCATACCAATCCAATATACGAACCGGATGTTCACAAGAGCTCTTCTCGCTCCAGAATTCAGAATTCTATTCTAATTCATGCAGCGAATCTTCCTCAACCACAACGGGTCCTATGACCAGGTCAACCCTGAGAAGTTCAGGATCCTAGCAGCCGTGGTACTCAACCTGCCAGTGAACTGGAGCAGGATCTTATTTGATCTCTTGGCAAAGGAGGCCAAGATGATCTTGTTTGTGAAAGGAAGCTCACCTGGCATCGAGGTGAAGCGAAGCAGCTTGCGACACTCAACAAAAATCAGTTTCATGCTGGAATCATTCTTCCCTCAACATCAGTGGGACAAAGTTGTTGAATTTAACACAAGACAGCACTTTCCCAAGGACCAGCATCAGATAGAAATGTCAATGGGCATTTCTGCAAATTTTCTTGCACGGGTGAAAGATCCAGTTATTGCAAATGCTCTGACTGAGATGGAAAACTCCAATCCCATCTGGATACCACCATTTGCACAGGCTGAAAAACCCTCAAAATCCAAGGTTACCAAGGAAAAACCAATTGAGAGAACTCCCACCAAGAGGGTCACCAGAAGGGCGAGCTCAATCGACACAGATACATCCACAGTAGCCCAGCCTCCTAAGCCAAAGCGCAGACGACTTCAGAAGATAGCTGATGAAGTCCAAACTGAGGTACCTGCTGCTGCAGAAAACGTACTCCCTCAACAGGAGGTTGAGGAAGAAGAAGTTTTGATGGGTGGTCCACCAGAGGATGTGGCCCCCATTTCATCCCTCAACCCAGATCACTCTAAGAATTTCTCACCAGCACATTCTACCAGCCCATCATCTGCTGAACACCTAGAGCAGATTGATGAGGAGGCTGAAGTAGAAGAGGAGTCATCTGATGAAGATGAAGAAAAGCGTAAGGCTGAAACAGTTGTCAAACTCCTTGAAGCAGAAGCAGACCGTGCTGTCCTCAAAAGATTTCCAGGCATCCAGCTCACTCCTGAGAGCTATGATGCAGCAAAGAGAGTTCAACTCCTGCTTCTCATCAAGGATAAGGAATTCTACGTCCTGAATGCTCTGCTCAAGGTTAAATCCATAGATGCACTGAAAGCAGAAGAAGCCATCTTCTTAAACACCTTCGAAGTATCTTCCATCACAGAATTGAGAGAGTCATTTCCTCAAGACATATTAGCCATATCCCAGCACGAAGCCAACAGGTTACAGATCGATCTGAGATCTGCGTATGAAAAGGCTGGGATGCTGCAATTCTTTGAGAGTGTAACCTCTGATCAAGAAGATGAAGAAATTGGAGAAGGAGAAAGAATTGAAACAGAAGCACCTGCAGCAGAACGTACTGATGCTCACCAACAGGGTGAAGCAATCACAGAATCTGCACCAGATCAGCACATGGCTGATGCTGGGGAACAAGTGATGGAACCCATCCCACAGACTGAGGGGGAACCTGCTCCACACAACGCAACAACTGATCAGCTTCAAACAGAGGATGAGCCTGCTGGACAGAATGCCGGAGGTGAGCTTACAAGCGACATCTACACTCCTGCTGCTGCAGCTGCACTTGGAAAATATGTGCAAACATTCACCTTGAAAGACATATTGATGGACCAACATCAATCACTGTCACATATGCAGATCAAAGATCTTATTTACAAGAAAGTGGACCAATACATGTATGGGACTCTCTCCCAAGTGCAAGATGAAGCTACTCGCATCCTCACAGAGTTCAACGACCACTTGAAGACTCATGTCGATCAAGTTGACTATGATTTGAGGAGAATATGCAGGCTGAAAATCGAAAAGATCAGCAAGAAACTGGACGATGATCGAGCTGCTGCCGAAGAAAGGAAGGCACAAATCGACCAGAGTTTGTTCAATACAGAGCTTAAGGTAAAGGAGATCTACAAGATCGTCACTGCTTTTGCTGAGAAAGAGAAAGACATGGTTCACGCCATAGTCAAGGAACAGACTGATGGCATTGCTCCTGACATAATCAAAGCTGCCAACTCAGAGACAAGAGCCATGTTTCGAAGATTTGAAGCAGATGGGAAGGACTTTGTTGAAAGAAAAATGTGCGACCTGGGCTACCCTACGAAAACAATGATTGATATATACTTTAATGACTTTGAGATAATCCAAGAAGATGTGGAGAAACACACAGCTGAACTGGCCAACATACCAAAATCATTTCAAAAACAGATTGACCACGCAAATCTCAACATAACATCTTTGCTCACACAAAAGGTTGAAACTGACAAAGAGCTAAATGCAGTAAAGGAAGAGATTACTTCCCTCCGGGCACTCATCAATATGGTTGTTGATGATGTCAACAAGGGGGAAGGTATGAAAGGAAAGAAGGCCATTGCGATAAAGGGGAAGGAAAAGGAGAAGGAGATAGCTCAAACTGAGCAGCAGATTACACCCCAAACCAGCCCTCCATCTGTTCAAACTACAAAATCCAAATCATCTAGCAGATCGAGTCAAGTTCAAAAGAAGAAGAAACGAACTGGATTCAGTTGGCCAACTGCTCATCTCAGACCATCTGGAGAGACCAACTGGGTCCCAGTTCACCTAAGAGATGGATGGGAGGGACTCAAGAACGCCTTCTCTCTGTGCAGATACTTCCTAAGAGAGCCAGCATACATGGAAGGCACTCCAAATAAGGCATTCAACCGGTACCTGGACTTGAATGACGCAAGTGATCTGGTAGATGAGATAAGGAAGGCAGCAGCCAAGGCAAAAATCCAGATCACTGCGCCGGAGAAAGAATTCAGATCATGTCCCACCATCCCAGGGACTGATCTGCCTGATAAGACCTTTCTGCTCACCTTCATCAACCAACTGGCAGAAAATAGAGGCTACAAGGTGGATGCAGAAGACCCGGATTATATAAGGATAAGAGAAGGCATTTACGAAAGCGTACAACTCATCTTGGATGAGACCAGGGCGAAGATGAAAAGACAACAGGAAGAGAAGAGAAAGAGCAGATAGCCACATTTTTTCCTATCATTATGATCTGCATTTTTTATTTTCTTTGATAAATCTGTAAACTCTACTTATCCTTATCTATTGAAATCCATTTTTGAAGTTTCTGATGACAACCTCTAATTGTCCAGAACACATATGAAATGCTTTAAATCGTTACAAACTTAATAACGAACAAACAACAATCTGGTTATCAGACCAGATCACTTTTAAGTGCTGAATGGGTTTTACTGTAAAGTGTGGTTTTGACATCATCAAAAAGGGGGAAATTGTTAGGAACCCCACGTAATTTAGTTTTGATGATGGTCTTTCAAAACACACTTAGTTATCTTAGAGTCTTAAATTGTTCTACGTGTAAAACAGATCACTAAATATAAAGTGTACCCTGTTATGGAACAGATTAGGATATGACTTGATATGTAAAGGAAATGCTCCTATAGAAGTCATCTCAACTTAGTATAGTATGAAGGTCAAGATTTCACGCCAAAAGGAATCGATCTACTGTAACTGACAGCGACCAGATCGATGACCAGATCGATGCCTACAGCAAGGAACCAGAATGATTGAGTCATAAATCCACCAGCTGACATCATCCTACACATCATATGCTCTTGCCATGTCAAGATTTAAAGTCCATCCAACTGGGATAGGAAAGAAGATCTACGGTTAACACATAGAAGGAAAGAGATCGTTAGCAATCTACTTTCCATATCATGAAGATTGAGTCAACGGTTTTACAAGGCAAGAAGTGATATGATTGACAATCATTGATTGGCAATATTCCATCAATCACACGCCAATCAACAAAACGGCTAGAATTTTCAATTCAATGCCTATATAAACTTGAAGTTCAAAATCTGGAGATACAAGATACACACGCGCTACATTGAATTAAACTTACAAGCTTTCATAGTTCCAGACTTAGAGCTTCAAGAACTGTGATTCTACATCACACCAATCCATCTCGATTGAAGTCTGTCTTGTCGAGAAGAAGCAGATCACCTTGCTAGCTAGTAGGTTTCTAGTGGTAACGTAGAGGTAATCTGTTGTAAAGGGACACGACTCTTATTTCGTGCATAAGTATCTCTCTAGCTGTGATTGATACTTGTGACTCCTTCTCCACGAGTATAAAGAAGCAGAGTATCCTAGTAGTGGATAATCTGGTCTAGATTTGACCAGATCGTGGACGTAGGGATTTCCCGAACCACGTTCAACAACTGTGTGCTTTACATTCGTGCATATTTCATTTCAGTTGTTTATTATTCTAACTTTCTGCACCATCATATAATCTGCATTCTTAATCAATTTGCTTAATCGATCTGATTAACTTCTTAAGGTTTTCCAAAACAAGAGCAACCATTAATCCACCATTATTCCGCACTCACTCAACACTCAGAAAGTAATAAGATCACTCTTATTATTAGCTAAGTGTTCTCACTAAGAGAGTAATCTGTTTGGACTAAAACTGCTATCGATCTGCACATCGATCTGTCTAGTCACTGCCAAGCAATTTCTTATACAAAATAGCTTGAACTCTCTGATTAATTGGCAAGTAAACTGAAAAGTTAGTATTTGGTGTATTCCCCCCCCCCCCCGCATACACCAAACCTTGCTCTTTCGGGACCAACACTTGACTAATTGAATAGGAGAGATTTAAGCTTTCTTTAGTACAGATTGCTCTGGGTGACAGACCAGATCGACTACCAGATCGATCTTGTTCTGTCCAGATAGAATCTCTCGAGTGAATAACACAAAGTAGAGATCAAGAGTAATCTTATTCTCTAACAGTGTGTTGTGTGCGGAATAATGGTGGACTTAGTCGGTGCTCTTTGTTTAGAAAACCTTATGAAAATTTAACCAAGTATTTAGCAGGTTGATTAAGAATGCAGATTTGAATGAGTATGACAGTTAGTCAATAAAACAACTGAAATATAAAATGCAAAAAGTAAATAACATAGTTATTTTACGTGGTTCGGGAAACCCCCTACGTCCACGGTCTAATCCAAACTGGATTAGATATCCACTATTAGGATACTCTTCTTATTTATACTCGCTGAGAACAAGCCACAAGTTTCAGACACAACCTGGTCGAAACTTATGCACGAATAAGGGTCGTGTCCCTTTACAACTTACAGAAAACTATTGTAACTGGATCTCTTCACGTTAATCCACTAGAAAACTACTAGCTAGCAAAGATCTCCTTCTTCCTTTCTCGATAAGACAAACTTGAATCGAGATGTGATTACGATCACGAACGGTTCGGAACATGATCTGGTACATAGAAATCTTCTCAGTAAATGCTTCGATGGTTGAGATGATTTCTAGTCAGAGTTACAGCTTGTAGATGGTAGATGATCTTGAATACGTATATTGCTCTCTTACTTACTCTCTGCCAGTCTTTGTTCCGAGCTTTTATAGGTGTAGAATTTGAAATTCTAACCGTTGAGCTTGATTGGTTTGAGTTAATGTGATTTCGCCAATCAAGGATAGTGAATCCTTAATTTTTCTCCTCTTGCCTTCTAATTGAGGTTGACAGAATCTTCTAAGTATGGTAAGCAGATCGTTTGACAGATACTACTTTCCTTTTTCTTGACTTGATTGATTCTCTTCCTTCTATGGTACGAAAGGCGTAGGTTAGGTTTGGAGATTCACAGACACTTAGTCAATATCATCTGGTATCAGCATTTGAGTGTTGATCTGGTTGCAGTCGTTCTGGTCGAGGTCGATCTGACCGAGCATAAGATGACATCGATCTGGTCATAGTTGATCTGGTTGAACACGATCTGGTCCAATACGATCTGGTTGAAGTTGATCTGGTTGACCACGATCTGGTTCACCACGATCAACTTTCTGGTTAAGTTGATCTGGTTCAACTTTCTGGTTCAGTTGATCTGGTTCAACTTTCTGGTTCAGTTGATCTGGTTCAACTTTCTGGTTCAGTTGATCTGGTTCAACTTTCTGGTTCAACACTTTCTGGTTGAGAACAGAGGATAGTTCTGTTGAATCTTTCTACCTGCTTCTGTCTGTTTAACGTTCTGGTCCTTCTGACTTACTGAGGGCAGAATGATTTTTATAGGATGAAATCCTCAACAAGATAAGACATAACAAAATAGAATGTGAATCGGTTCTCCTATCGGAAACACTTTATATGTTAGTGTTCTGTTACATATAGAGAGCAGATCGAGGTAACACATAACATGAACAAACCTAAGTGTGTTTTCGAGAGAACATCATCAAAACTTAAATTATTTATGGGGTTCCCAACAATTTTTACAAAGGTAATTTCCAGTGTGCCAATTGTCATAGGCAGCCCGAACAGTGAAGTTCGTCTCCTTGAGGAACATGGCGAAACCCAATGTTGTCAAGTAGAACAACATTTTTTGTTGCCAACGTTTGAAATCAGCCCCGCTGAATTTCGGCGGATTCTCGGCAGGAGGCATCATCCTCGGTGCCGAATTGGCTCCCAAGAGAGAGCCCGACGTGTTGAGCCCGTGGGCTCCAACTCCGGATCCAAAAATGGACCCAACGGAACCACTAAAAGTGGAACCAATGGTGCCACTATGCTTGGAACCACTGTTCAACCCCGAATGGTTACTACCGGCTCCAAGCTCGATAAAAATAGTGTTCGTGGTGGAGTCGACAATGATAGGGATCGTTGAAGACCCTCCGACAGCAGCAGCAGTGGTAGCCGAGGCAGCGGCAGTTGCAAAAGCGGCAGAGGGGTTGGATTTGGTTGAAGCAGAGGTCGCCATCTTCAAAAGTTGGATATAAGCTTACAAATAAACTACTGTATTCACCCCAAATATGAAAAATCATAAACCAAAAGAGCTACTGTACTCCCTCCCCAAATAGAGAAATATAATGTAATATTGTATTGCGATTGTTAGTAAATAAATGGGAAGAGAAAATAAAATAATATTCTGGGAAAGAAAAATGAAGATTACAATAGCTCCAAATTACAAATCTCAAAAAACTATTCTATTACAAAATATAATAGAATAAAATGTTGAAAAACGTTGAAGCCAAGTCGAGAAAATATCCCTCTTTCCGCAAGACAATATTACGTCTGGGATAGCAAGCTGTTTAACCTATTCTTGTAGATTCTAGGTTCTCGCAAATTATTACGAGGTCGATTGCACGTAGCAAGCTAACCTCGGTCGAATCTCAACGGAAAGCTAAACAGGGCTATCAATTAATAATACTAGGTGACACGAATTGAAACACTTCTAAACACGCTATCAAATTTGGTAAGATTTATCTAATCTAATTCAGCGATTAGATGAGGTAATAAAATCGAGAGATTAAAGCCTAAGGTTTAGACGTTCATTTGTTCAACAATTAATTCCACGTCCCATTATGCATTTGTATCCAATTAAGATTCCCAAAAGCTTTTTTAACACCCAACTTACTTGTTTGATTATTAAACGGTGATCCTAACTCGCGTATATGAATCACACAAGAGGGAATTCCACAATTGCAATAACAAATCCCAATTCTCACGTTTCCGATTAGAAAGCGGTTGATTAATTCTAGATCCAACACAAGAATAATCTCTCAATTAAATCTAGTGTTTAGGGCGAATCAAATGGTGATCAAGCATCCAATTCAATTTAGGCACGAGAATTAATCACAAGCATGTACGGATATGGAATCAATCGAAGAATTAAAACATCTAAACTCTAGATGGAATTTAGCTACTCATGGAGATAAGAGAGAAATCAAGAGATGAATCCATAAAATAGATACTTACTAAATTAAACTCAATCCCCAAATGCAAATCCACACTTCAATCCGCAAGAAATTGGATCTCTAAACTAAGCGAAAGTGAAACCCAAAATGTGGCGTTCTGAAGATAATATGAAGAATGTATTTTTAATGACTAAAAAAAACCTATTTTAAGCCACTATGCACGTCATTAACCCGCGCGCAGCGGTGGCTGGGGTGCCAGCGCGCGCTGTGCGCTTGTCTCTGCCCGATCAGTCACGTCGGGCCAGCGGTGGCTGGGGTCCAGCGCCCGCTGGCCCGGGTATTCTGTCCAATTCCACTTCGCCACCCCAGCGGGCGTGGCCTTCCCAGCGCCCGCGGGGTGGCCTTGGTTACCCGTGGCTTGCTCGACTCGTCTCCTGCCGCTCCGGCTCGACCCCGGCTCACCCGAAACGCTCCCTCGGACCATTCGTACTCCTTTTTGCACTCCATTTGGGCACGATTCCACCACCTACATCAAATTCATAACCAAAAACAACCCGACATAAAAATGCACAAAAACAAGAAATAAAATAATCGAAAAGACACGACTCGAGACACGAAATACGACTAACTCAACGACAAAAATATAACAAACAACCCCCTCCACAGTTAATCCTTTGCTTGTCCTCAAGCAAAAACAAATCATAAACACGCTCGAATCAAATCAACATTAACAGGCGAGCTAACATCCATTCATACCTCTTTACACGAACTTCGACTAACTCGCCTATCAATCACGCTAAACCGTTCAATCAAGACCGAAGTGTTGCCCGTAAGCCCAACCTATTGACAAACACACAATCACGATGTACACACATTCTCACATCTCCCTAACACTTAACACATCAAATCCCCCTAAAATTCTTTACGAAAACGAGCAAGAACGTATAAGGGTATGGTCATTGGGTGTAAACATCGATGGTTCACATCGAGTGGCTCCAACATGGTTTCCCGTACTCATTATCGAGGATAAGATGAGTATAACCCACGAACTCGACTCGTTATTTATCTTACGCCCTTCTAGTGTAGTTTATTCGATTTTTTGTTGGAGAATTGCTTCTCGTTTTTTTTTTTGAAATAACTAGGGGAATAAAACATGCAAGTGACTTGGGAGTAACACTCATAATCCGAATCATGGTTGGTGCAAGTCAACGAGCTAGGATACATGCCCCACTAAACGACTCAACCGAACAATTAAAGCATAATCAATACACGAGTCAATCTAAGTTCTACAACCAAACATTCACATACCGAAGCTCAACATGCTAATGTCAACTTTTCATCAAGATATGTTCATAATAGGTCATGCAAGAATGCAAACAAAGAATCAAGTAAGGGAAGTAGACTCAAACGAGACAAACATGCAAACACAAAGACACGAACACAATCATCAAGAACGAGATGGCCCCCCCACACTTTAAGGTCATGCTACGTCCTCGTAGTATGTAAAAAGGGAGGAGAAAAGAAACTTCCCTGATAATTGAAACAACCGGCAACTAGCTAGAAACCGAAAGGCCTCAAAGTCGCGTACCTGCACAGACAAAAACAAAGACACCAAACGCATAATAGGACACAAAAACACTAGAAAAGAAAATAGGGAAAAACACAAAAACGAAAATGCAGAAAAGGAAAGAAACAACCTAATATGTCGGGTTCTGCGGATCCTGATGATCCTGATCAGATGGTGGTGGTTGAGGTTGCAATCCCGTCCATCTCGTCCACTGTTCCTCAAGTGAGGTGAACCGGGTGTCGAGGGACTAGAATTGAGTCCCAAGGTTCTGCAGCATCGTGTGCTGCTCCGTGAATGCGGTGCCTAGGCTGCGAACTTCGGTCTGCACCGAAGTGAGGAGAGTGTGTTGGGTATCCATCCTGGCGAAAAGATCAGTTTGGAACCTGCTAAAGGCTTCCTCAGAAGGATAGCCATAGCCGGTTCCGGAACCGTACTGTCTACTCCCGGAGGCACTAGCAAAGCCCCCCTGTTGCCCGGCATCATATCCTCCGAGGTAGCCTTCGAAGGCAGCACCCTCATAGGCCTACTCCTCCATCACAGTGTCACCGCCGGCTCCCGTGCCAACATCTGGGCCAGCCTCAGTAGACGGTCCTGCACCGCCTTCGCGCTCCAAAGCCCTGTGGCGGCGAACACACTCCCGCTCCTCGAACGGTACAAACTCATTCTCGGTTGCGACGAGGCCGCCGTTTTTAAGCATTGAGAATGATATGGGCGTGCTCGGAACACGTGTCAGTTGTGGAAGTACCTGCAAATTAAAATGCAAGGCAAGACGAAGAGCAATATAGGCGAAAGAGGGATGAGCTTTTTTTCTCTTCTGAATCCCATCCAGTTGGCCCCAGATGAAGGATGCAATGCATACCTTCCGGCCATGTTTGGCGGCGTGGAGTAGAAAACACTCCCTCTCACTCACTTTGTTGGCAGATTCTTTGCCAGATACATTATAAGATACGAATTTATGCAATAAGCAAAGAGGATTTTCCCTAATAAAATTACTAGGGGTGCCATTGGGGTTCCAATTATAGAACCCCGTGAGATCATGCCAAGCAGCTACTGGGTTAAACTCCTTAGGAGTTGCAGTAGCTGCCCCTCTCGAAGACGAGAAGCCAAAAATAGTGTGCATAATAGAGCGAGTAACAACAACTTCAGTTCCTAATAATCTACAATGCATCGTAGTATTCCCATGGCCCAAGCTAAAAGTAGTGATCATTTCATAGCATAATTCGGTGCATCCCTTTAGATCACTTTCAGCTAGTTTGAGCAAACTTAAATTTTTCAGATAGAAACGCAGGGGAGTACGAACATGCAAAGTATTAATAAGATCCCAATTAAAGTGACGAGCATGCGTAAGAGGAAGATCACGTAAATGATAAAAGAGTCGACCTTCTGTGGTGGTGTACACCGGAAAGGTGCAACCAACGTAGCTCCGTTGCATGTTGACCCGTGTTTCTTCTTCTTGGTGCTCCTCTTCTTCGTCGGAATCCCTTCGTTGAAGTTCCGACCTCTTTTGCTTTCCTCGACCCATAAAAATCGAAATTGGCGGAAAAAAAAGGAAGAATGTGGTAGAAAGAAAAGGGTTTGAGTGGTGGAGGTGAGAAATTGGGAGTAGGAATGGAAAATGTGGGGAATACTGGTGTGGAAGAATTTGGGAGATGAAGGGAGAAATAGGGAATGGAGATGGTGGGTGGAAGAAATTTGGAGTTTAATTAGAGGATGAGTGGAGAAAAATGGAGGAATTGGGAATGGAGATGGTAGGGTTTATGTTTGGGGAAGAAAAGGAAGAAGAAGAAAGAGATTGGGAGTGGGATTTGTGTGAGTTGCGTGAGATTAAAACGTGCAGAATCGCGCACCCAGCACTGGCTGGGGTTCCAACGCCCGCTGGGTCGCGTGTTCTGTCTCTCCAGCCGAGGTTGTCCAGCGCCCGCTGGAACCCAACTTCTGTTTCTCCAGCCGCAAGTATCCAGCGCTCGCTGGGGTTCCAGCGCTCGCTGGAACCCAGCTTCTGTCTCGCCCTGGCCAGCGCCCGCTCGAGCCACGCGGGTGCCGGCACCTGCACAACACGCCCAAGCTTAATTTCAGTTATAGAAACATTGGAATAAAACAAAACCCAACAAATTGAAATAGAACTAATTAAAACAAAATGAAAAGAAAAACGAAAAATTGTTCGCATGGGTTGCCTCCCACGAAGCGCTCGTTTATTGTCTCGAGCTCGACATTCCTTCTTCATTCTTGAACCATGTCATCGAGAACTAGAGTCTCGATTGGCCTCCTTTGTGGCTCATCTTCAAGATATGGCTTCATCCTCTGTCTATTGACCCGAAACTTCTCCTTTGTGCGAGGATTTAGAAGCTCGACTACTCCAACGTGACTTGAGCTTGCCCGGAAATAGTCGAAGCTGGGAATTGAACAAAAGAACCTTCATTCCCGCTTCGAGGTCCTTCCTTAAAATGTTTCGGTCGTGGATGATCTTCACCTTCTCCTTCTAAATCTTGGCATTCTCATATGCCTCACTCCTTAGCTCATCAAGCTCCGACATCTCAAGAAGTCGTTCCTCTCCCGCCTTTCGTAGTTCCATATTCACGGACTTAATTGCCCAAAGAGCTTTGTGCTCGATCTCGACGGGGAGATGGCACGCCTTCCCATACACCAGTCGATATGGGCTCATACCTAACACCGTTTTAAAGGCAGTTCGGTATGCTCATAACGCATCTCCGAGCTTGAGGGCCCAATCTTTCCTCGAAGGTTTGACCGTCTTCTCCAAAATCCCTTTAATCTGTTTGTTGCTCATCTCGGCCTGTCCGGACGTCTGAGGGTGGTATGGAGTCGCTACTCTATGCTTGATGCCATTCTTCTTCATAAGCTTCTCGAAAAGCTTATTACAAAAGTGCTTCCCCCCGTCGCTAATGATCGCTTTTGGAAATCCGAACCTATTAAGAATGTTTTCCTGCACAAACTTCAAAACGACATTAGCATTGCATGTCCTTGTGGGGATCGCCTCCACCCACTTGGACACGTAATCTATAGCAAGAAGAATATACGAATAACCATGAGAGCTAGGAAACGGCCCCATGAAATCAATCCCCCACACGTCAAAAATCTCAACAACAAGATTATTAACTAGAGGCATTTTGTTCCTACGGCTTATATTCCCTACCCTTTGGCATCTATCACATGAAGCATAAAAAGTATGAGCATCTTTAAACAGAGTAGGCCAGTACAAACCAGACTGAAGAACCTTAAAGGCGGTCTTTCGGCCTCCGAAATGCCCTCCACACTCAGCTGTATGACAAAATGAGAGGACACTCGGTTGCTCACTCTCCTTCAATGTGGTAAAAGCATGCATGCAATTATCATCAAACACAAAAGGAATATCCTGAGCAAGCAAACGACATAAAGGTTGGCTTATTTTGGAAAAATCCTTAATAAACCTATGATAGAACCCTGCATGCCCCAAAAAACTTCGAATTCCCTTAACATTTATTGGTGGGGGTAGTTGTTCAATAACATCAACCTTCGCCTTATCAACAGCTATCCCCTTATT
>JAPKLX010000788.1:0-44429 GCA_026898415.1 Leonotis leonurus
CTTTGAAACTTCAAACATATATAGGCTCTGAATTTGAAATTCTAGCCATTTGTTGATTGACGTGATTTGATTTGTGGATTGTCAATCAATTATATCTCTTCTTTCCTTGTAGAGTTGTTGATTGAATCTTCTATGATTGGTAAGCAGATCATCTGTGATTGCTTTCCTTCTCCATGTCAATCAGTGATTCAATTTCCAAATCTTCAATGGAAAGTCTTTAATGCTTCATTAACAGGTTTGGTTCTGCTCTTTCAGGTTTGCTTCTAACCTTCTGGTTGTGTCCTCTCTGGTCTAGTGTCTTTCTGGTTGAATATTGACTTAGACACTTTCTGGTTGAGGTGCCTTCTGGTTGAGCATACGTTAACCAATTTCTGTTCGAGGCATCTTCCATCTTTCTGGCTGAAGCTTCTCTGGTTCAACTTTCAGTTAAAGTTGACTAGCTTCATTTTCTGTTTGAGACTCTCTGGTTTAGCATTCTGTCTTGAGACTTGCTGGTTTTGAGTCTTTCTGGTTTATCATGGTTGTCTAAAACTTGCTGGTTCAGCTTTAAAGGCTTGCTGGTTCAGCTTTCTGTTAAAAGACTTGCTGGTTCAGCTTTCTGTTAAAGACTTGCTGGTTCAGCTTTCTTTTAAAGATTGTCTTCCTTCAGCTTTCTGTCTGAGACATATTTCATCTTTCTGGTTGAACTGATTTCGACTATCTGGTCAATAACAATCAACAGAAATGATACAGAACATGAAGAATGCCAAGTGTGTGTATGAGTGAACATCATCAAAACTTAGAATATATTGTGGGGTTCCCAACAATACCCTCTTGCCACGTCAAAATTGAAGCCTATCCAACAAGGATTGAAAAGAAAATCTTCGAATGACACAAAGAAGGAAAGAAACCGTTAGCAATCTGCTTTCCATAAAACTGAAGATTGAGTCAACGTTTCAACAAGGCAAGAAGAGATATGATGGACATCTTTGATTGGCAATCTACCATCTGACTCACGCCAATCAACAAACGGCTAGAATTTTCAATTCAATGCCTATATAACCTTGAAGTTCAAAATCTGGAATATATAAGAAAGAGACAAGATACAAGAGATACACACGAGCTATACTACGAATATACTCTCAAACCTTCTTGATCCAGATTAAGAGTTTCAAGGACCTGTGATTATACATCACACCAACTCGACCTCGATTGAAGTCTATCTTGTCGAGAGGAAGCAGATCACCTTGCTAGCTAGTAGGTTTCTAGTGGTAACGTAGAGGTAATCTGTTGTAAAGGGACACGACCCTTTCTTCGTGCATAAGTATCTCTCTAGTTTTGATTGATACTTGTGACTCGTTCTCCACGAGTATAAAGAAGCAGAGTATCCTAGTAGTGGATAATCTGGTCTAGTTTTGACCAGAGCGTGGACGTAGGGATTTCCCGAACCATGTTAAACAACCGTGTCATTTACTTTCATGCATCTTTATTTTCAGTTGTTTATTATTCTAACATTCTGCACTATCATACAAACTGCATCTCAATCAATCTGTTTAAACGATCTGACTATCTCTAAAGGTTTTCTTAATAAGAGCACTTATTAAATCCGCCATATTTTCGCACACACAACACCCAGAAGATAATAAGATCACTCTTATTATTGACTAAGTGTTTACACTAGAGAGCAACCTGTTTGGACTAATCTGGTATTGATCTGAGTATCGATCTGGTTAGTCATCTGCCGAGCAAATTCTTAAATAAGAATAGCTTGAACTCTCTATTATTTTATCAAGTAAACTGAAAAGTTTGCATTTGGTGTATTCCCCCCCCCCCCATACACCAAAGCCTGCTCTTTCGGGACCAACATAAAGATCCGAGAAGCTTTACTATTGTTTGTGACATTGTAGGCCAGACTTTCAGCCGTGCCGTATGTGATTTAGGTGCGAACATCAATCTGATGCCCCTATCCATTTTCAATCGACTTGCGATTGGAGTTATCAAGCTGACTACTCTTGCTCTTCAAATGACTGAGATATGTGTTACTTATCCTCGAGGGATTGTTAAGGATGTGCTAGTTAAGGTGGGGAAATTCATATGTACTCGACATGCCGTAGGTCAAGTGTTTGGTGTGTTTTTGTCATGCTGTTACACGACCTTTCGAGTCTAATTTCATAGCTTTAGGTTTATTTTATATATTTTTTAGTTTGTATTTACGCCTGGAGTTCAAACGAGGGAGAACGGTTCGAAACAAAATCGTTTTTCGCGGGAACCAGCGCCAGGGGGCCAGCGGCCGCTGGACCCCAGCGCCGGTTGGACCTATGACTCGGCTGGGACAGAAACGCGAGCCCAACACTCGCTGGACCCTCCGCGGGCGCTGGTGTGATTTTTGGATGCATTTTATGCTATTTAAACCCCTTTTTGGGCGTTCTTTTAAACCCCAACTCATATTTTCTCTCTTTTACATCCTAGAACACTTAAATTATTTAATTTCCATTGTAATTTCGCCTCGGGATGAAGGATTGAGAGCGAGTTTGACGCTCAATCCAAGATTCTATCTTAGTAAGTTTTATTTAATTCTTATCTTTGATTATTTTTATGGATTGAATTGTCATTCTCTACCTAGGGTTTATAATTTCTTTAATTATTTATTGATTGTTCTGGATTCATGCTTCATGATTTAACTTGTGCTTATTTAATTGAGATGATTGACCACCGTTTTTGATTAATTGTTTGTTGTTTGAAATCGAGAGATAATTACAACATAGAACTTGGTGCTGTTGGTGGGGAGAGCTTTAGGCGTTTTTGATTTTGAGTGTTATTCGTGTTCATTCCTTATTATTCTTTTATCTTGTTATGTGTTTTTCGTATCTTCTTGTTCGTTCGTTATTATTCTTTATTTTGTATTTTATTTATTGTTTTCTGGTTTAGTGGATGTTATGCTTGGGTTTTCTTTGTTCGTTTTTTGCAGGTATTCGACTTAGGGAATTATTCAGTTTCAACCAGAGTAATTTGTGTAGGAGATGCTATGTCGAGATCGAGACATTAAATGAGAATTTTTTTATTTTCGTTCTTTCATTATTTACTTTTTAGTATTTTATTTTCATAAAAAATAAATAATATATTTTCATGTCTTAAATTGCAGGCGAGTGCGGAGTCTGACTTCTTCATTTTTCACAAACCAACTACTCGCAGCATACGGGATCTGGCGTATTAAGTCTAGCTTTTCGTTTCTCGTCTTCATCAGGGAAGTCTTCTCTACCTTTACTTTAGCTTGCTACGAGAGCGTAGTAACACTTTGTTGGTCCCGAAAGAGCAAGGTTTAGTGTATGGGGGGGGGGGGGAATACACCAAATACAGAATTTTCAGTTTACTTGACTAATTAGAGAAGGAGAGATTTAAGCTTTCTGTATTACAGATTGCTCAAAGTGTCAGACCAGATTGATAATCCAATCGATCTGGTTCTAACCAAGCAGAATCTCTCAAGTGAGTAACACAAAGCAGTGAATAAGAGTAATCTTATTCTCCAACAATGTATTGTGTGCGGAATAATGGTGGACTTAGTCGCTGCTCTTTGTTTAGAAAACCTTTGAAGACTTAACCGAATATTTTATAGATTGATTAAGAGAGCAGTTTGAATGAGTATGACAGATAGTGAATAAAAACAGGTGGAATATGAATGGAGAAAGTAAATAACGCAGTTATTTTACATGGTTCGGGAAACTCCCTACGTCCACGGTCTAATCCAAACTGGATTAGATATCCACTACTAGGATACTCTTCTTATTTATACTTGTTGAGAATGAGCCACAAGTTTCAATTACAATCTGGTTGAAACTTATGCACGAATAAGGGTCGTGTCCCTTTACAACTTACAGAAAACTACTGTAAACAAGATCTCTTCACGTTAATCCACTAGAGAACTACTAGCTAGCAAAGATCTCCTTTTTCTCTCGATAAGACAGACTTGAATCGAGGTGTGATTATGATTACGAACGGCTTGGAACACGATCTGGTTGAAATCTTCTCTGATGTTTGAGATGATTTCTGGGCAGAGTAGCTTCAGATGATAGATGATCTATTCGCGTGTTGTACCTGCCAATCTTTGTTCCGAGCTTTTATAGGTGTAGAATTTCGAAATTCTAACCGTTGTGCTTGATTGATTTGAAGTAAATGTGATTTCATCAATCAAGGATAGTGAATCCCCAGATTATCTCCTCTTGCCTTTTATTGGAGTTGACAAAATCTTCCAAGTATGGTAAGCAGATCGTTTGACAGATACTGCTTTCCTTTTTCTTGTCTTGATTGATTCTCTTCCTTTTGTGGCACGAAAGGCTTAATTTAGACTTTTGGGATTCATAGATACTTCATCTGTTTTCAACATTTGAGTGTTGATCTGGTTGAACTTTCTGGTTGAGAGTTTCTGTTTCAACTTTATGTCTGAGTTGATTTGCTTCAACTTTCTGTTAGAGTTGATTTGCTTCAACTTTCTGGTTGAGGCTTTCTGGTTCAACTTTCTGTCTTTAGAAAATGAAAGTTTCTGGACAATAAGTCTTTGTCTTTAGAAAAATTCACATCCACTGATATATATATGGAGATAGGTACAAGTAGACAGTAGAAGTGACAGAGAGAGCAAAACAGAAGATAAAGAATAGGATCTTTCTAAGAGAACCATCTGGCTGCTCCGCCCTTCTTCATCTTCTCTCTTTGTGCATCAGAGACTAGCTGTATGCTCTCATAAATTCCATCTCTCACCCTGGCATAGTTTGGATCGTGGTTGTCGATCTTATACCCTTTGATTTTGGCCAGCTGATTTAGTTTAAGATGTAGGTCTTGTCAGGAATGTTGCTGCCTGGAATTGTTGGGCACACCATAAACTCTTTCTCCGGAGCCTTGAGCTGGATTTTTGCATCAGATGCAGCTGTTCTGATCCTCTGTATAAGGCCCTGGTCACTGAAGTTATCAAGGTATCGGATGAAATCCTCATCTGGAGTTGATTCTGAGTATGTAGGCTCCTTCAAAAAATATCTGTTCAAAATGAAGCCTTGCTTGACCTTCTCCCAGTCATTTTGATCACCTTCTGGAACCCATGCATCATTAGGTGTCTGTTTCTTCAAGGATAGGTTCCATGAGAAGGGTTTCTTCTTTTTCTTCTTTGATTGGGTAGTTGACTGAGATGACTGTTGTTGTGAGCGATCTGCAGATGAAGGCGAGGAGAAAGGTGTTTGAAAGGATTTCTCCTTGGCTTCTTGTGCAGCAATTTTCTTCTCCCTCTCTGCTTGTTCTTTATAGAACTGCGCTCTGAACACTGGGTCACATGCTTGATCCATGCTCACCCCGAACAGCAGCAGTTCTGCTATTTGATCTCCCTCATCTACTGACTTTTTGCCTTTGTCTTTTGGAGTCTGTTGCACACCAGAAACTTGAGGTTGTTCTGTTCCAAGCAGGGTGGGATCTGGTCTTGGTGGTGTGGTCGGCCTCTCTCTTGCTGGTTCCATTTCAGCCATAGAAGTTTCTGTTTCTTTTGCTGCTATGTCCTTGCTGCCCTTGCTGCCTTTGCCTTTTCCTCCCGAGATTTCCCCCTTTTCGACATCATCAAAGAGGGTAGTGATGAGTGTGCGAAGGGAGGCAATTTCCTCTGTCATCTTCTCAATTTTCTCTTCAGCATCAGTCTTGAACCCAAGCAGCAAATTGACTGTCTGGTCAGTTGCATGCAGTTTCTGCTCGAGCCGGCTGTTCATTGTAGACAATGTCTTGTCATATGTTTCTTGAAGTTCTTCGACTGCAGAGATGTGGGTGGTTTGTTGCTCGAATTCTTCTGGATTTGGATAGAGCATGTCATTTAATACATCTGTCTGATGTTTCTTCATGAGTTCCACAAATTTTTCTTTTTCAAAAATGGCCAGTTGAGAGTGTATGGAGAGGGCAATGTCTTCCTTGAGTTTTGTGGAGAGTTGTGCAGCCTTCTGGTCAACCGCAGTAGTAATGGTCTCTTGCTGTTTAGCCAAAAGATCAGCCACCAGTGTGGTTGACTTTTCTACCTTTTCTTCCACGGAGTCTAGTCGAAGATTAATCTTGGCCCGATCTGCTTCGTTGGCCAGACGGTCATCGTCTATTTTTTTGTTGAGCTCTTTTTGAGCTGTGCGGAGCTTTCTGCGGATGTCAGTATCCATATCATTCACGTAATCTTTCTGATGCTGATTGAAATCAGAAAGTATCTGGGTGGCTTTCTCTTGTATAGTATTGCATGTTTCTGTCAAACAGTCTTCAACTCTGTTGGGAACCCCATAACATTTCTTAGTTTTGATGATGGTTTTTCAAAACACACTTGATATAATACATGTTCTGTACCTTCTATTTGGTTTCAGCATAACAGATAGTCGAAACTGGTTCAAACAGAACGATAGAAGATGTCTTGAACAGATGCTAAAACCAGCAAGTCTCAAGCAGAAGGCTGGAACAGAAAGCTGGAGCAGAAGACTAAGATTAGAGACATAACGCTAAAACCAGCAAGTCTCAAGTTGAAGGCTGGGACAGAAAGCTAAGTCTCAAGACAGAAAGCTCAACCAGCAAGTCTCAAGACAGAATGCTAAATCAGAGAGTCTCAAACCAGAGAATCTCAAACCAGAGAGTCTCAAACCAGAGAATCTCAAACCAGAAAGTTTCAAACCAGAAAGTCTCAAAATGAAGCTAGTCAACTTTGACAGAAAGTTAAAACCAGAAAGGCTTCAAACAGAAAGATGGAAGATGCTTCGAGCAGAAAGTACTCCTACCAGAAAGCATTGTCTACCAGAAAGTAGTTCAACCAGAAAATGGCTAACGTATGCCCAACCAGAAAAGCATCTCAACCAGAAAGCCACTAGACCAGAAAGGATACATCCAGAAGGGTAGAAGCAAACCAGATAGAGCATAACCAAATCTGTCAATGAAGCATTAAAGACTTTCCATCGAAGTAATAGAAACTGAATCACTGATTGACATGAAGAAGGAAAGCAATCACAAATGATCTGCTTACCATACATAGAAGATTCAGTCAACAGCTCTACAAGGAAAGAAGAGTTATGACTGATTGGCAATCTACAAATCAAATCACGCCAATCAACAAACGGCTAGAATTTCAAATTCAAGCCTATATATGTTTGAAGTTTCAAAGTCTGAAGACATGTAAGCGCTATACTGCAGAAATACTCTCAAGCATTCTATTCTCAAATCAGACAAAAGCTTCAAACCGTTCGTGATCGCAATCACACCTCGATTCAAGTCTGTCTTATCGAGAGAAGAAGGAGATCTTTGCTAGCTAGTAGTTTTCTAGTGGATTAACGTGAAGATAGCCTGTTTACAGTAGTTTTCTGTAAGTTGTAAAGGGACACGACCCTTATTCGTGCATAAGTTTCAATAAGGTTTGTAATTGAAACTTGTGGCTCGTTCTCAGCGAGGTTAAATAAGAAGAGTATCCTAGTAGTGGATATCTAATCCAGTTTGGATTAGACCGTGGACGTAGGGGGTTTCCCGAACCACGTAAAAATAACTGTGCCATTTAAATTCTGCATTTATATTCAGTTGTTTTTATTCTGCATCTATCATACTCATTCAAACCTGTATTCTTAATCTATCTTCTAAATACTCGATTAAGTTTTCGAAAGATTTTCATAACAAGAGCACCGACTAAGTCCACCATTATTCCGCACACAATACTTAGTTTGAAAACAAGTTCACACTTGCTTTCTGCTTTGTATATCTCACTTGAGAGAATTTATCTGGATAGAGTCTAATTGATTGAAAATCAATCTGTTCTATCACTTTGAGCAATCTGTAAATCAGAAAGCTTACATCTCTCTGATTAATTTAGTCAAGTAAACTGAAAAGTTTGCATTTGGTGTATTCCCCCCCCCATACACCAAACCTTGCTCTTTCGGGACCAACAAACTCTAAGTGTAATGAGATTGTCGAGTTGAAAGTTGTTGAATGATCTGGTTTCCCTCTCCAACAGTTCCTCCATCGTGTAGAAATTGATGTGCTTTTTGAGTTTCTGAGCAACTCCAGGTGTGTATATCTCATTGGTTGGCTCACCACCAATGTTCTGTCCCACTGGAGTATGATCTACTGGGTCCGGGTTGAGGATGGGGATTTTCTTTACAGACTTCTGGGGTTCTGCTGCTGTTTGTTCTGGTGGTTGCTGTTGTTTTTCTGGTTGAGCAGATTCTGTCATCGGAACATCTTGTTCTGCTGTTTCTTCTGGTACACTAAAAAAGAAATCCATTTTACCTGTGTAAAAGGATTTCAGATCAATCTTCAAGAGTCCTGCCTCATGCTTCATGAGCGCCAGGATGAGTTGTGGGTATTCTGATCTGACTTCTTTGACTGAGGAGGCTTGGAGTAGGCTAAGTAAAGTGGCCTCTTCCTTCTTCAGTTCTTCAATTGTTCTGGTCTGGAGCAGCGCATCAAATATATAGTACTCGCTGTCCTTGACCAGCAAGTAGAATTTTACGCGCTTGGCTGCTCCCAAACTCTCTGGAAGAAGGTGAATGCCAGGAAACTCTTGCAACATAGAATGTTCTGCTTCGTTCTCCAGTAAGTTTATGACACTTTCTGCTTGTCGTTTCCTCTCGTCCTCCTCATCGACAGATTCTGCCTCTTCATCATCCTCACTTATTCTTTCCATTCTGTTCGGTGAGGGTGTAGGTGTTCTAGCAGGAGAAAAATCTTTCTCCTGATGTGGATTAAAACTTGTTTCTGGTTCCACATCAGCCGCTGGAGTCTCGGTTTGTGGAGCCTCTGGAGGAACTATCTCAGCCTGTGTCTCCTCCTCTCCCAGTTTTGCTGTAGTTTCTGGTGGCGGTGAAGATTCAACTTTTCTTAATCTGCGCTTCTTCTGTTTAGGCTGAGAGGCAGAAGTTTCTGTCTCAATAGAACTTCCCCTTTTTGCGGATGGTCTGCGTGCTGTCTTTTCTTTCATTGCTGACTCCTTGGGGGCCTTGCCTTTCTGTTTTTCAGCACCCTTGGCAGGTGGCATCCATGTAGGGTTTGAGCTGCCCATCTCCAGAAGTGCCACACGGTGCACCTCATCAGTTGTTTTGTTGAAATAAGCTGGTGAAAGTCCTAGAGACATTTCAAGCTGGTGTTGATCTTTTGGTATGGTGAGACTAGTATTAAATTCAACAGCATCTTCCCAGACTTGCTGCTTAAAGAATCGTTCCACCATTAGACTGATTTTGGTGGAATGGCGCAAATTTCTCCTCACTTCCACTGAAACTCCTTTGCCTCTGCTATCCTTGGTGTAAGTTACCAGCTTTACTTCCTTTGCCATCAAATCAAACAGAATCCTGCTCCAGTTGACTCTGAGATTGAGTACAATAGCCGTGAGAATTCTGAACTTCTCCGGAGTCACTTGATCATATGATCCACTGTGGTTGAGGAATATCCTTTGAACCAGTTCGAGTAGCAATTTGAAGCCTGGTTGAAGGAGAGCTCGTTGAAACATTCTTTCAGTATATGCGATGGGTATTACCATCACGATTTCCACTGCTTCCTGCAGTTGTTCAGAGGTGATGTCATCCAAAGTCAAACCTTCATCTTTCAACCGATACGCCTGGTTGATCATTGCGATGACATTGTATGTTAATTTACTGGTTTTGTCCCCGATTGGCATCAACACATTAGCTTCATTGCCATCTTTATCACTCTGCCATGTCAGATAAAATGTAGCTACAGGTTTCGCGAAGAACATTTTGGGGTGTGAAGTAACAATGTTGCAGAATCCTAACATCACAAGAATATACAGGGCAAATATATGTATATTCATCAGTTTATATGAACAAGTATGAATGTCCACACATAAACAGTTAATTAGAATGATGAGACATTTTAAACAGTTCATAAGGCAAGTAAAGTAATACTTGTAGCAAGTTGCAGATATAAGGAAGGTTTAATAAACTTAAAACCTTTGCAGCGTGTAACCATGGCAAAAATTTCTTCAAGTTTGCGAAATCCGTGAGTATCAAACACAACATAGGGTTCAGGCGAAAGAAACTTCTGAACCTCGGCCACATGTTGAAGAAACAAAGAAGTTTGGGGTGCCATGATCAAACGTAGGATGTTTTGAAAGGATTTGCAGAGAAATCAAGTCGGGAAAATATTAAGTGCTTAGGAATAGTAGTGCTCAGTGCGATGTAAGTGAAGGTGAATAGTCCAGTGCAGAATATCACATATATATAACAGAATAATCAACGGCATAGATGGAAAGGATAAAAATTGAAGGGTTGGATGTGTATCTCCCTTTTTAGGTTTTTCCCGCTTCAGTCCTTTGTTTTGCCGCCTTTCCTTGCATGTGATATACGCTCTAGATCCTAGGGTTGTAGGCGAGCGTGTGCGTATCTCATTCTCCACTGCAACTTTCCTTTTTCTTTTTCTTGCAGGGATTTTCTCGATCATAGTTCCCAAAGATGTGTTAATCATCACACATATAGAATATTTAGAAAATAGCTTTTCAGACTGTAATCTCAGAGATTGATTATGGAAAGTGATGTCTTTTATCTAGGACGCTTCAATTTCCTCAAAAAGTTCCCCCTTGACTTAGTAATTAAGGAATAATTTCCACGTGGTACTTTCTTCAACTGAGTAAGTTATGACACGTGAGATTCTTTATTTCCATTTTAGCATTCTGTCATTCTGGTAAACATTCTGTTGTTAAACATTCTGGTGACCTTCTGTTGTTAACATTCTGGTGACCTTCTGCTGTTAACATTCTGGTGTCCCTCTGTTATTCTATCAACCAGACTTAGTAATCCAAGCTTTCCACATAGTATCTTAAATCTTTCTTCTGGTAGAGCTTTAGTCAAAATGTCAGCACGTTGGATATCTGTGTGTATCTTCTCAATCTGGATATGATTTCTCTCCACATGATCTCTAATAAAATGATGTCTCACATCAACATGTTTGCACCTTGTATGAAGTACTGGATTCTGTGTTATAGCTATTGCGCTTGAACTGTCACAGAATATAGGTATCTCCTTTACTTCGATCTCGTAATCCCTTAGTTGCTGTTTCAACCATAGGATTTGTGCACAACAGCTTCCAGCAGCCATATATTCTGCTTCTGTTGTTGATGTGGCAACGGATGTCTGTTTCTTCGAGAACCAAGATATCAACTTGTTTCCAAGAAACTGGCACGTACCCGAAGTAGACTTTCTGTCCAGTTTGCATCCTGCATAGTCTGAGTCAGAATAGCCTGTTAGTTCAAAATTATCGTCATGCGGATACCAGAGACCAACGTGAGCTGTTCCTTTAAGATATCTAAGTATCTTTTTGACAGCTTCCATACGTGATTCTTTGGGATTGGCTTGATATCTGGCACATACTCCTACTACAAACGTGATATCTGGTCGACTTGCAGTAAGGTACAATAATGAGCCTATTATGCCTCTGTATTTTGTTATATGTGCTGGTTTGCCTTCTAGATCTGGATCAATCTTTGCATTGGTCTGTATTGGAATCTTGGCTGGCTTGCTGTCTTTAACTCCAAACTTGTTGACCAGATCGTTAATGTAATTTGCTAGATTTACAAAGATACCATCTGGTAGCTGTTTTACCTGCAAACCTAGAAAGAAATTCATCTCGCCCATCATGGACATTTGATATTTATTCTTCATTAGTTCAGCAAATTTATCACATATGCAAGGAGATTGTGATCCAAAAATTATGTCATCGACATATATCTGGACCAAAAGGATATGTTCTTTAACTTTGATGACAAACAGAGTCTTGTCAACAGAGCCTCTTTTGAAGCCTGATTCCAGCAGGAATGTTGACAACGTTTCATACCACGCTCTGGGTGCCTGTTTTAATCCATAGACTGCTTTAGCTAATCTATATACTTTCTGCTCTGGATTTCCTTCTTCAAAACCAGGTGGTTGCTCAACATATACTTCTTCTTCAAGTATACCATTTAGGAATGCACTTTTAACATCCATCTGGTACACTTTGAATCTCTTGTATGCTGCATATGCGAGGAATAGTCTGATTGCTTCCAATCTGGCAACCGGTGCAAAGGTTTCGTCAAAGTCGATGCCTTCCTGTTGACTGTATCCCTTTGCAACAAGTCTAGCTTTGTTTCTGACTACTTCACCATTTTCATCTCGTTTATTCTTGAATACCCATTTGACACCTATCACTCCCTGATGTTTTGGTCTGTCTACTATATACCAGACTTGGTTTCTTTTAAACTCATTGAGTTCTTCTTGCATAGCAATGACCCAGTCTGCATCTTTGAGTGCTTCATAAGTATCAGATGGTTCAACGCGTGATAAGTAGCAACTAAGATGTGCACTTTCTCCATGCATTCTTCTAGTTCTTACTATATCACCTGGGTTCCCAACAATCTGTTCAGGAGGATGATTGTCCTGTATCCATCTCCTTCTGCTGGACATCTCTTCTTCTGATATCTCATGTTCTGGTTCATTTGTTGGGTCCTCAAATTCTGGATGAGATGTTCGAAAAGGATTGTCAACTTCTGGTTCTTTGATTTCTTGATTATTGTTCCAACCATTTGTGTCTCTTGATTCTTCTGGTTGATCTTGATTTTGCTCAACATTGTCTCCTTCTTCTGGTTGATTATATTCTGGTGGAGTTATTGATCTGTCAAGGTCCAGAATGATATGTTCTGTTCCCCCTTGCTGTGAGCTTATTGCTTCAGCATTAGATGGAAGATCAATATCGTTATCTTCTGTTGTATTCCAGATTAGAATATCTTCTAGCAGAATTCCTTCTGTTCTCTTATCCTTGTTCTGGCCTTGTGTATGATCATCACCTAACTCTCTGTCAAAGATAAAAGATTCATCAAAGACAATATGAGGTATTACCTCCACAATATGAGTCTTCTTGTTGTAAACCCTATAAGCTTTACTAACATCAGAATATCCTAAGAATATTCCAGGGTCAGCTTTACTATCAAAGGTTTTCAACTGTGATTTCCCATTATTATGGATGTAACACAAACAACCAAAAGTACGGAAGTAATGTATCCTGGGCTTTCTGTTGTTCCAGACTTCGTATGGTGTCTTCCCATGTCTGATGGTAACTACAGCTCTGTTCTGTGTATAGCAGGCTGTAGAGATGGCTTCTGCCCAAAATTTCTTTGGTAATCTGGTTGCATTAAGCATTGTGCGAGCTGCTTCTTTTAATGATCTATTCTTTCTTTCAACAACTCCATTCTGTTGAGGTGTTCTAGCTGCAGATGTCTGATGTGTGATTCCCATCTGATTGCAGTAGTCCTCAATCTTCTGATTTAGAAATTCTGTTCCACGATCAGTTCTGATAGTTGTAACAGAAACTTCCTTTTTCTTGGTGATTTTGTTGAGGAAGGTTGGTAGCTTTTCTAATGTCTCTTTCTTCTTATATAAGAAGATTACCCATGGTGAATCTTGAATAATGATCAATGATGACCAGAGTGTATTTTCTACCATTTATACTTAATGGCTTAACTGGACCAAATAAGTCTAAATGTTGTAACTCTAAGATTCTGGTAGAAGACTGAACAGATTTGTTAGAGAAAGATGATCTGGTTTGTTTTCCAGCTTGACATGCTTCGCAGATGTGGTTTTTGTCATATACTTGATCTGGTAAGCCTTCGACTAGTTTCTCTCGTGCAATCTTATTGATTGACTTGAAGTTAAGATGACTTAGTCGTTTATGCCACAGCCAACTAGTTTCTGATACTGTCTTAGTGACCAGGCATGTCTCAATCTGGTTATCCCATTGCACAATATATAATCTATCCTGCAATTTTCCGGTAAGGAGTATCTCATCTCCTTCCTTGCTTTTCACAAAACAATTGTTAGCATAAAAAACAATCTGATTACCGTTAGCACATAATTGACTTACAGAGAACAGATTGTGACTAAGACCCTCAACATATGATACGTTTGTGATGGTGGTCTTGTCAACTCTAATGTTTCCATATCCTCTGGTATATCCTTTTGAATTACATCCAAAGGTGACCTGAGGTCCTGGTTTCTCTATGTAATCTGATAGTAAGTTCTTGTCACATGTCATGTGTTTTGAACAACCACTATCTATGATCCAGATTGCTCCTTTTGCTATCTTGTACCTTCTTGCAGTCTTCTGATCCTCCACTTCATCTAGGTCGTTGTCTAGTCCTACATAACATTCATCCCAACTTTCTTCATAATTGGCAAAGAATGCTTCATCATCCTCTGATGAACTATCTGATAGATGGCTTAAGCTGCTAGAGTCTTCTTCTGCTATCATGGCTTTACGTTGAGCTCTTAGTTTCCGATCCCTCTTAGCTCTTAGTTCTTCTCTTTGACTTTTAGATAGGTCTGGGCAATCTGTTTTGAAATGACCTGTTCTCCCACAGCCATAACAAGTATAGTCATTAGGATTAGTGATTTTTCCAATACTTCTACTTTCTGTTTTGTCATCTGATCGTTCTGCTTCTTTGTTCTTCTGGTATATGCTTTTGTTATCTTTGTAGAACCTTCGATACTTTCTCGATCTGATTTCCATCTTGTCCATTCTCTTGGCAATCATTGAGAATTCCTTGAGTAACTTATCATATCCTCATTCTTCTGGTGCAGCAGATGATTCTGATTCATTTGTTTTGCACTTCGCTTTGAAGGCAGTCTCTTTCTCCTTCTTTGAGTTGTTCTCGTTCTTCTTACTGGAGGAATGGTCTAGTCCGTGAATCCTTCTGATGTCACATTCATGGACAGCTAGATGATCAAATAGTGCTTCTACGGACAGATCGTTAAAATCAGCACGTAGAGGTTGCATAGCTGAGTAAATCTCCCAACTTGGTGGTAGAGCTCTAAGAATCTTGAGATTCTTCTCTCTCTGTGTGTATTTATTCTTATTGAAGGCAGAAACTTCAAATAATACTTCAATGAACCTGTTCTTCATCTGTTCAATGGTTTCTCCAGGTTTCATCTTGAATTCATCAAACTTGTTACATGCTAGAGACAGCTTGTTCTCAATCATTGCTTCCGAGCCTAGACTGAGATCTCTCAAGGCTTCCCACATTTCTTTGGCTGTGTCAAGATCTTGAATCTTAGCCAGATGGACTCCTTTTACAGTACTGGAAATAACTCCTTTGGCAAAATCATCAAGATTTGCTTCTCTTCTTTCTTCAGAAGTATACTTTATGGGATCTTTTAGTACAGCTTCTTTGACCACTCCTGTTTCAGTGATACGAGTTGTTTCTTCTGTAATGGCTAATGGCCCTTCTTCAATTACCTTCCACATCAAGCAGTGATGAGCTTTGAGGCACATCTTGATTCTGAAACTCCATTCTCTGTAACCTTGAATGGAGAATTCTTCGCATGCCCTGATAACAGATGACTCCATAATGACAGATAGGATACAGATGATGAAAAAGATTTTCTAGATCTATTCAAGTTGACCACGTAGGTATTAACCTTGTGAAACAAAACAATGGTCTTATGAACCACACTTTGATACTACTTGTTGGTCCCGAAAAAGCAAGGTTTGGTGTATGGGGGGGGGGGTAATACACCAAATACAGACTTTTCAGTTTACTTGACTAATTAGAGAAGGAGAGATTTAAGCTTTCTGTATTATAGATTGCTCAAAGTGTCAGACCAGATAGATAATCCAATCGATCTGGTTCTAACCAAGCAGAATCTCTCAAGTGAGTAACACAAAGCAGTGAATAAGAGTAATCTTATTCTCCAACAATGTATTGTGTGCGGAATAATAGTGGACCTAGTCGATGCTCTTTGTTTAGAAAACCTTTGAAGACTTAACCGAATATTTTAGAGATTGATTAAGAGAGCAGTTTGAATGAGTATGACAGATAGTGAATAAAAACAGCTGGAATATGAATGCAGAAAGTAAATAACGCAGTTATTTTACGTGGTTCGGGAAACTCCCTACGTCCACGGTCTAATCCAAACTGGATTAGATATCCACTACTAGGATACTCTTCTTATTTATACTCGTTGAGAACGAGCCACAAGTTTCAATTACAATCTGGTTGAAACTTATGCACGAATAAGGGTCGTGTCCCTTTACAACTTACAGAAAACTACTGTAAACAGGATCTCTTCACGTTAATCCACTAGAGAACTACTAGCTAGCAAAGATCTCCTTTTTCTCTCGATAAGACAGACTTGAATCGAGGTGTGATTATGATTACGAACGGCTTGGAACACGATCTGGTTGAAATCTTCTCTGATGTTTGAGATGATTTTTGGGCAGAGTAGCTTCAGATGATAGATGATCTATTCGCGTGTTGTACCTGCCAATCTTTGTTCCGAGCTTTTATAGGTGTAGAATTTCGAAATTCTAACCGTTGTGCTTGATTGATTTGAAGTAAATGTGATTTCATCAATCAAGGATAGTGAATCCCCAGATTATCTCCTCTTGCCTTTTATTGGAGTTGACAAAATCTTCCAAGTATGGTAAGCAGATCGTTTGACAGATACTGCTTTCCTTTTTCTTGTCTTGATTGATTCTCTTCCTTTTGTGGCACGAAAGGCTTAATTTAGACTTTTGGGATTCATAGATACTTCATCTGTTTTCAACATTTGAGTGTTGATCTGGTTGAACTTTCTGGTTGAGAGTTTCTGTTTCAACTTTCTGTCTGAGTTGATTTGCTTCAACTTTCTGTTAGAGTTGATTTGCTTCAACTTTCTGGTTGAGGCTTTCTGGTTCAACTTTCTGTCAGAATTGATTTTCTTCAACTTTCTGGTTGAGACTCTCTGGATCAACTTTCTGTCTTAGTTGATTTCCTTCAGCTTTCTGGTTGAGACTCTCTGGTTCAACTTTCTGTCTGCGTTGATATGCTTTCAACTTTTTGTTTGCGTTGATATGCATCAACTTTCTGGTTGACTCTGAACCTTCTGAATGTTTAAGATTCCTGTTACATACAATCCAGATACAGGTAATACAGAACATGAATAATCCTAAGTGTGTTTTCGAGAGAACATCATCAAAACTTAAAATAATTTGTGGGGTTTCCAACACACTTAAGTGTGGGTGTTGAACTTGATTGTGTCTTTTTCTATTTTGTTTATGCTTCCTTGTCTTGATTGTTTGTTTGTTCTCTAGCTTGTTTGATTTCATGCATATTTGATGATAGTCGTTTATTAACATGTTAAGCCTTGGTATGTGGTATGAATGGTGGCAGGACGCATTGCTGAATAAATCTCCCAGCTTGATGGTAATGCTCTGAGAATCTTAAGATTCTTCTCTCTCTATGTGTACTGTTCTTATTGAAGGCAGAAACTTCGAGTAATACTTCTATGAACCTATTCTTCATCTGCTCGATGGTTTCTCCAGGTTTCATCTTGAATTCATCGAACTTGTTGCATGCTAGAGATAGCTTGTTCTCGATCATTGCTTCAGAACCTAGACTTAGTTCTCTCAAGGCTTCCCACATCTCTTTGGCTGTGTCAAGATCTTGGATCTTGGCTAGATGAACTCCTTATACTGTGTTGGAAATGATTCCTTTGGCAAAATCATCAAGATTTGCTTCTCTTCTCTCTTCAGATGTGTACTTTCTGGGGTCTTTTAGTACATCTTCCTTGACCACTCCAGTTTCAGTGATACGGGTTGTTTCTTCAGAAATAACTAATGGCCTTCTTCAATCACTTTCCACATCAAGCAGTGATGAGCTTTGAGGCACATCTTGATTCTGAAACTCAACTCTCTATATCCTTGGATGGATAATTCTTCACATGCCCTGATAACAGATGATTCCATAATGACAGATAGGATGCAAGTGAAAGAAAAGAGATTTTCTAGATCTATTCAAGTTGACCACGCAGGTTTCACCCTTGTGAAAACAGAAACAATGGTCTTATGAACCACTGCTCTGATACCACTTGTTGGTCCTGAAAGAGCAAGGTTTGGTGTATGGGGGGGGGGGAATACACCAAATACAAATCTTTCTAGTTAATTGACTAATTGGATACGAGAGATTTATGCTTTCTGTAAAGCAGATCGCTATAAGTGACAGACCAGATCAATTAACAGATCGATCTCGTTCTGTCCAGACAAAATCTCTCAAGTGAGTAACACTAGGCAGATATCAAGAGTGATCTTGTTCTCTAGTAGAGCGTCGTGTGTGGAAAAATGGTGGACTTAGTCGGTGCTCTTTGTTTAGAAAACCTTTTCAAAACTTAACCAAATATTTATCAGATTGATTAAGAATGTAGTTTTGAATGAGTATGACAGTTAGTGCATAAAACAACTGGAATATAAAATGCAGAAGGTAAGCAACACAGTTATTTTTACGTGGTTCGGGAAACACCCTACGTCCACGGTCTAATCCAAACTGGATTAGATATCCACTACTAGGATATCTTCTTATTTATACTCGCTGAGAACGAGCCACAAGTTTCAGACACAGCCTGGTTGAAACTTATACACGAATAAGGGTCGTGTCCCTTCACAACTTACAGAAAACTACTGTAACTGGATCTGTTCACGTTAATCCACTAGAAAACTACTAGCTAGCAAAGATCTCCTTCTTTCTTTCTTGATAAGACAGACTTGAATCGAGGTGTGATTGCAATTACGAACGGTTCAGAACACGATCTGGTAAACAGAAATCATCTCTCAGTAAATGCTTCGATGGTTGAGATGGTTTCTGGGCAGAGTAACAGCTTGTAGATTATAGATGATCTTCTTATATGTGTGTCACGTGTATTCTGCCTGTCTTTGTTCCGAGCTTTTATAGGTGTAGAATTTTGAAATTCTAACCGTTGAGCTTGTTTAATGTGATTTAACCAATCAAGGATAATGAATCCCTAATTAGTCTGATGTTGAGATTGATTGCTTGAGAGTGACTTTGTCGATATAGCGCACGCACGTACATTTCTCCAGACCTTGAACTTCAAATATATTGGCTTCGAATTTTAAATTCTAGATGTTGTTGATTGGCGTGAGGTTGATTGTAGATTGCCAATCAATGATATTCATCATATCTGTTCTTGCCTTGTAGAAAAGTTGACTCAATCCCCTAAGTATGGAAAGCAGATTGCTAACGGTTACTTTCCTTCTTCGTTTCAATCAAGGATTCTCTTTCAAACCCTATTGGATGGACTTCAATTTTGATGTGGCAAGAGGATATGATGTGTAGGATGATGTCATCTGCTGGTTTGATGACTCTATCGATCTGGTGTCTTGCTATGAACATCGATCTGGTCGCTGTCTGTCACAGCAGATCGATTTCTTCTTGGTGAAAAATCTTGGCCCTCATCCTATACTATTATAGAAATGACTTCTATGGGAATATTTCCTTTACATGCTAAGTCATCTCCTAATCTGTTCTCTATTAGAATTCACTTTATATGTAGTGATCTGTTAACACATAGAACAATTTAACTCAAAGAAAGGACTAAGTGTGTTTCGAGAGATCATCATCAAAATGAAAATACTTTAAGGTTCCCAACAATTTCCCCCTTTTTGATGATGTCGAAACCACACTTTACAATTACATCCTAATAACACATTAAGAGTGATCTGGTTTGATAGCCAGATTGATTAAGTTTTCGTTATTGAGTTATAACGATTAATAGCAGTTGTAGATGTTCTGGACAATAAGTCTTTGTCATTAGAAACTCAAAAGATTTTCATAGATAAGAAGAAAAATAAGTTACAGTTGGTCAACAACGGGAATTACAGATAGTAAAGATGTGAAAATAAGTGTCTATCTGCTCTTCCTCCTTTCATCCTATTGCTTCTTCATCTTGGCCCTAGTTTCATCTGATATTAATTGCACGCTTTCATACACTCCTTCTCTGACCCTTATGTAGTCTGGGTCCTTAGCATCAATTTTGTATCCTCTGTCTATTATCCAGGTTGTTCCTCTTGCTATCTTGTTTCTTCTTGCAGTCTTCTGGTCCTGCAATTAATTAAACTTAGCTACCCTTCAACGTTTGGGTGCTTGGTTATTAGCAAATGTTCCCTTTCTAATCCAGAACATTTTTGGGTTAGGAACAGAAATATAGCAAGTAATGGTGTTCCCATCATTATCAACTCTAGACAGAGAATGAAATACAGATGGATGATGTCTCTCTATTCCATCTTTCTTCAATTCCTTCTTAATAGGTACTGTCTTGTTGACATTCTTTGTCCGGTTGACATTTTTGTTGAGTAATGTCCTGTTGACATTCTTTTTATGAATGTGATCTGTTTCTGTGTAATGAGCTGGTTGACCCTTTGTTTGATAATTTTGTCTATATCCGGTCTCTTTTATTATCATCTTCTGGGGATGATCTTTCTTGTTCCTCATATTTATTACTTGATCTGGTATTTGCTTTCTCTCTGGTACAAAGCTTATGGTTTCCGAAGATTTTTCCGAGTGACCTGGTTATCCTAATCCAGATGTGCCCTTTTGCTGCAGATTGATTAGCAGCTTAGCACGTTCATCACTTTTTTAGATCATTTCTTTGCCTTTCTTTATCTTTTCTTCAGCTACGTTGTTTCTGTTGATGAGATCTTTGACTTTTAAGTTTAAAGAGTGAATCTCTCCATCTTTTCCCTTGATCTGTTCTTCCAGATCAGTTACTTGGGCAACGAATTGGGTGTTAGCTGTGCTCAATATCTGTTCAGATTTCTTCAGTCTATCATTTTCTTCTACTACTTCTCTAAACAGTCTTTTGATGCTCGAATAGCTCTTGAACATCTCATTGACTTCTTCCCATGAGTATTCAGATTGATTTTCTACTTCCTGTTCCAGATCATTATCATTTGAGGAGTTGGAATTGCAAGAATTTACCCACGTAGCATTCATCCCAGCTTTCTTCGTCATTAGCAAAGAATGCTTCATCATTTTCCGATGAGCTCTCTGAAAAATGACTCGAGCTGCTTGATTCTTGTTCAGCTAGCATGGCTTTGCGTTCATATTTGAGTTTTCGATCTCTTGTTGCTCTCAACTCTTCTCTTTGGCTTTTGGACAGATCAGGACAATCTGTTTTGAAGTGACCTGTTCTACCACAACCAAAGCAGATATAATCCGTTGAGTTAGATGTTTTTGAGAATTTACCTGTCTGTTGTTTTGATTCATCCTTGCTATCAGATCAATCATTGTCACGTTTCTTGTAGAATCTATTTTTGTTATCTTTGTAAAAATGTATGAATTTATTCGATCTGACCTCCATCTTGTCCATGAATTTGGCAATCATTGCAAACTCTTTTAGTAATTTGTCATAACCTTTCTCTTCATCTGGTGTAGAAGGTTCAGAAGGTTCATCTAGTTTGCTCTTCGCTTTGAAGACAACTTGTTTTTCTTTCTTTGAACCGTTTTCTGCCTTTTTGGACAGATGATCTGGTCCACGAATTCTTTGTATATCACATTCATGGCCTTCAAGATGATCAAATAAAGCTTCTGTAGAGAGTTCATTAAAGTCTGCACGAAGTGGTTGCATTGCAGCGTATATTTCCCAGCTAGGTGGAAGTGCTCTGAGTACTTTCATGTTTTTCTCTCTTTGAGTATATTTGTTCTTATTGAACGCTGATATCTCAAGGAGGATTCCAGTGAATCTCATTTTCATTTGCTCAATGGTCTCGCCTGGTTTCATTTTGAATTCATCGTATTTATTGCAGGCAAGTGACAGCTTGTTCTCAATCATGACTTCTGATCCTAGACACAAGTCTCTTAAGGCTTCCCACATTTCTTTGGCAGTATCGAGATCTTGGATTTTGGCCAGATGTACGGCTTTGACTGTGCTAGATATAATTCCTTTGGCAAAGTCATCCAGATTGGCTTCGCGACGTTCCTCCGAAGTGTATTTTCTTGGATCTTGAGGAACTATCTGTGTAGTTACTCTAGTTGAAGTAGTTACAGTCTTTTCCTCAGTGATCTCCAGTGGACCTTCTTCAATTACTTTCCACATCAGATAGTGATGGGCTTTGAGTGCTATTTTGATTCTGAAGCTCCATTCTCTATATCCTTGGATGGAGAACTCTTCACAAGCCCTAACAACAGATGATTCCATGGCAGATAGTATGCACGTGAATGAAAGATAGGTTTTCCTAGATCTATTCAAGTTGACCACACAGGTATTATCCCTGTGAAACAAAAACAATGGTCGTTTGAACCACTGCTCTAATACCACTTGTTGGTCCCGAAAGAGCAAGGTTTGGTGTATGGAGGGGGGGAAATACACCAAATACAAACTTTTCAGTTTACTTGGTTATTTATTAGAGAGTTCAAGCTATTCTTAAACAAGAAATTGCTCGGCAGATAATTGAACAGATTGATCAACCGATCGATACCAGATCAGTCCAGACAGATTGCTCTCTGGTGTAAATGCTCAGATAATAATAAGAGTGATCTTATTATTTTCTAAGTATAGTGTGTGCGGAAATATGGTGGATTTAGTTGGTGCTCTTATATTGAAAACCTTAAAGATTAGCCAGATAGATTAAAGCAGATTGATTGAGATGCAGTCTATATGGTAGTGCAGAGAGTTAGAATAATAAACAACTGAAAGTAAATATGCAGAAAGATAAATAACACAGTTGATTAACGTGGTTCGGGAAATCCCTACGTCCACGATCTGATCAAAACTAGACCAGATTATCCACTACTAGGATACTCTTCTTTTTTATACTCGTGGAGAACGAGTCACATGTATCAATCAAAGCTAGAAGGATTAGGGCTGAGCAAAACCGAACCATAACCGAAAACCGAACCAAACCAAACCGAATTTGGTGGTTTGGATCGGTTTTTTAGCAATTCGGTTTCAGTTTGGTTTGAAATTCTCAAACCGAATTGTTATTCGGTTTGGTTCGGTTTGGCCAAAAAATGTCGGTTCGAAACCGAATTAGATTTATATATATTAATATATATATATAATATTATATAAATATTTTATTTATAATAAATAATACATACAATAGATTTATATATATTAATATATATATAATATTATATAAATATTTTATTTATAATAAATAATACATACAATAGATAATATATATACTACCTTCATGTGTTTAATTTACAAGAATTAAAAAAAAAATTCGGTTCCAACCGAACCAAACCGAAATATATTGGTTCGGTTTGGTTCGGTTTGAGGGTCTAATTCGGTTCGGTTCGGTTTGAGTTTTTATAGTCAATTTGGTTTCGGTGTTGTTCGGTTCGGTTCGGTTTGGTTCGGTTTGAACCGAATGCTCACCCCTAAAAAGGATACTTATGCACGAAATAAGGGTCGTGTCCCTTTACAACAGATTACCTCTACGTTACCACTAGAAAACTACTAGCTAGCAGGGTGATCTCCTTTCTCTCGATAAGACAGACTTAAATCGAGGCTGGGTTGGTGTGATGTAGAATCACGAGTTGTTTGAAGCTCTTAGTCTGATGTTGAGATTGATTGCTTGAGAGTGACTTTGTCGATATAGCGTACGTACGTACATTTCTCCAAACCTTGAACTTCAAATATATAGGCTTTGAATTTTAAATTCTAGTCGTTGTTGATTGGCGTGAGGTTGATTGTAGATTCCCAATCAATGATATCCATCATATCTGTTCTTGCCTTGTAGAAACGTTGACTCAATCCCTTAAGTATGGAAAGCAGATTGCTAACGGTTACTTTCCTTCTTTGTGTCAATCAAGGATTCTCTTCCAAACCTTATTGGATGGACTTCAATTTTGACGTGGCAAGAGGATATGATGTGTAGGATGATGTCATATGTTGGTTTGATGACTCTATCAATCTGGTGTCTTGCTGTGAACATCGATCTGGTCGGTGATCTGGTCGCTGTCTGTCACAGCTGATCGATTTCTTCTTGGAGAAAAATCTTGGCCCTCATCTTATACTATTATATAAATGACTTCTATGGGAATATTTCCTTTACATGCCAAGTCATCTCCTAATCTGGTCTCTATTAGAATTCACTTTATATGTAGTGATCTGTTAACACGTAGAACAGTTTAACTCTAAGAAAGGATTAAGTGTGTTTCGAGAGATCATCATCAAAACCAAAATACTTTAGGGTTCCCAAGAAAAGGATTTAGTGTTGATGGACTCTGCCGTAAAATCAAAGATGGTATTGTAGAGATATACTTTACCAAATCTTTGAGAAGAGTGATCACCAAAAGAGCGATGGAGATTGCAATAGAAATGATGCACAACATTTTTAAGTAGGGGAGGAAGTTCAAAGACCATACCCAACAACCCTCTAGATCGGAAGAAGGACAGCAAATTGTTTTCTTCAAACGTGGTCTCATTAGCAGTGCACTCACTTACACAGTGAATGTTGCGAAGCCGTTTCCATTTAACTGCCGCCACTTCATCGTAAAATTGGAGACTAACAACTTGTTCAGCATCCAACGGGAGGTCAGGAGCATCAGAGAGCTCCGAAATATGTGCTGCCTGTTTGCCCTTGGCAGTGAGAGTGGCGGATGAAGTCGATTCAACTTTGACATCGGACGCGGAGAGAAGTCGCGGGCGCTTTGGAGCTGAAGAGACTTCGTCTTCACTGTCATATTGAACGACAACAGTGGGGACGGGTCCCTTAGACTTCTTGGATAGTCGGGATCCCCGAGTAGCGGGCTTTCGAACAACAGCGGGCGGTGGGACGATGATCTTGATGGTAGTGACGGGTGAGTGGGTTCAACCAGTGCAACTGTCGTAATTGGTGGTGTAGGAGTGGCAACCACTGAGGGTACGTTAGGGTTGACCGCGGGAAGGACTGGAGAGGGAGTAGTAGTGACTTCTTCCAGAGGGGTTTCCACTGGAACTTGCATAGGAAGAGGTTTCCTCGTAACGAGCGGAGTGTCCACTGGAACTGTTGGAGCTTCGTTGGGAACTAACGGAGCGTCGATTGTTGGTGGTGATGCAGTTGTGGGTTGTAACGCCTATAGAAGAGTAGGGTTGGCGGCTAGGAGAGCTTGTAGAAGTGCGGTAACATCGGGGGTCGGTGGAGTAGCCATTTTTATGTGCGAGAGAAGACAAATGTTCAAGAATTTTGGAAAATGAAAGGTGTGAGTGAGGGAAGATGACTGGTGTTTTGGTGTAAGTATAGGAGGCGAAAAAGAGAAACTGAATCAGTTTTGGAGAATGTGTAGATATGGAAGAGAGAGAATATGGTGTTTAGGGTCGTGTGAAGAGGTGACTGTTGTGGCAGAAAAGACAATTATGAAATGAACAGTCTGGCGACGGTTCAACTCAAAAGTGTTATGACACTTCACATTCATCCTAAAAAACCTTAGAACACGTTACTCGACAATCATAACCGACTAACAAGAGAGAAATAAGTGCTGTGGAGGTCAATTGCTAAAGTACGTGTTACGGAAAACACAAAAGGCTGATGTTGAGATAAAACATTTTGAGCGAACAACATTTAAGGAAACAATCCAGTCTAACTTGCTTTGTTGTGTCAACATCTCTGCAACAGTCATCTGGTTAAAATAGAAAATAAGTGCAGAACTACAAGAATCCAAGGATTAGTGAGCGTAGAGTGCATCGTCTCTGCAACGCCGTAACCCTAGCCTTTCGCCCTTGAAAGCGATCGCAGTTGCAATCCTTTTGTAAGGTAGCATCGTCGCAGCGAACGCCGTGCCCCCCAAACTACTTGGATTGTTTACCACACCAATACATAAAAAGACATACATAAAAAAATACCAGGCGCCCGTAGACAGATCATGTTGACTGAGATATTATGCTAGCAAGTCAGACACACAAGCTACACCCTTGATATAGATAACAATGATATGAATATGGGTGTAGCACAACATAACAAATCAATGATAATAACAAAAACCAAGAGATTTTCGTAAGTGTACGAATCTCTCATGATCCAAGGGTTTTGTAAAAATGTCAGCAACTTGGTTTTCCGTTTTCACATACTCAAGCTTAATCACCTCTTGTTCCACTAGATCTCTAATGAAATGGTGTCTTATGTCAATATGCTTTGTTCTTGAGTGTTGAACAGGATTTTTGGAAATGTTTATAGCACTCATATTGTCACAGTACACAACCAGGTCATTGTTATCTAGGCCATAATCACTAAGCATTTGTTTGAGCCATAGTAGTTGTGTGCAACAACTGCCTGCTGCAACATATTCAGACTCACCAGTGGATAAGGAAACACAATTTTGCTTATGACTATGCCATGACACGATATTGTTCCCAAGGTATAAAACAACCTCCACTTGTACTCTTCCTATCATTCACATCTCCAGCCCAATCAGAATCACTAAACCCTATCAAGCTCATATTCATGTGTTTAGAGAAATTTTTTTTCTAAATCTAATGTTCCAGCAACATACCTAATGATTCTCTTGACAACTTTAATATGGGATACCTTGGGTTTAGTTTGATACCTGGCACATACACATACACTAAACATCAGATCTGGACGGGTGGATGTTAGGTACAGCAGACTCCCTATCATGGATCTGTAGAGTGTTGGGTCAACATCCTCTCCAGCATCATCTTTAGTCAACTTTTCCATAGAGCCCATTGGGGTTTTCATGTGTTTGGCTCCTTCAAGGTTAAAACGCTTTATCATCTCTTTGACATACTTGCTTTGATAGATGAAGACGCCATCTTGTCCTTGTTTTACTTGAAGTCCTAGGAAGTAAGTGAGTTTTCCCACCATGCTCATCTCAAATCTTGTAGACATTGCACCTGAAAAATCATTAAGCATGTTACGTGAGGTGGAACCGACAATCATATCATCAACATAGATTTGAGTAATAAGAATGTGTTGATCTTCCCTTTTGATAAACAATGTTCGGTCCACATCGCCTCTCGCAAACCCGTATTTGAGAAGGAAGTTTGTGAGATGTTCATACCAAGCACGTGGTGCCTGTTTAAGACCATATAGTGCTTTCTTCAGTCGAAAGACAAAGTCAGGCTTGTGTGGATCCTCAAACCCTTTCGGTTGTTCAACATAGACTTCCTCCTTTAGTTCGCCGTTGAGAAATGCCGCCTTCACATCCATCTGATATAGACTGATGTTGAGATGACATGCAATAGCAAGCAACAACCGAATGGATTCAATACTTGCGACTGGGGCAAACGTATCATCAAAATCCACCCCTTCAACTTGAGTATACCCTTGAGCCACCAATCGTGCTTTGTTTCGTACAATTGTTCCCTTCTCATCAGATTTGTTCTTGAAAATCCACTTAGTGCCGATAACATTTCTGTTGGCAGGTCTTGGAACAAGGTACCAAACATCACTACGAACAAACTGATTTAGTTCTTCATGCATAGCATTTATCCAAAACTCATCAGTCAATGCTTCCTTGACATTTTTTGGTTCAAACTTGGAGACAAAACATGTTACGCCATCAATTGTAGAGCACACAGAGTACATACACGTCATTTCTCTATAGTTGACCAGCTGTTTACGTCTGGTCTGAACACCATCCTCAACATTTCCTATGACTTGAGATAGCGGATGGTTTTCTCTAACCCTTCCTGGAGGTTCTCTGCGGGGAGTCACCTCTTGACCCTCATTTTGTTCGTCTTCTGATTCCTGTGGTGTACTATTGTTTTTCTCAGCACTGCTGGATGTTGTGTTAGGTGGAGCAGTTTGAGCTTCAACAGGAGGTAGAACAGCTCCCCCTTGATATATGTCGTCTTCTGCTTCCACCTCCTTGTTCACATCACTTGCGTCATCAAAGACAACATTAACAGATTCTTGTATTGTCTTAATGCGAAGATTAAATACCCTATAAGCTACACTCTTTGTTGAGTACCCAACAAATATACCTTTGTCACTTTTATCAACAAATTTTGTTAGATACTCACGATCATTTAGAATAAAACATACACACCAGAAAACACAAAAATGTTTTAGGTTAGGTTTTCTTCCCTTAAGTAGCTCATACGGTGTTTTGAATGAGCCTGGTCAAATGTTGACTCGATTGTTGATGTAACACGTAGTGTTTACCGCCTCAGCCCAAAAACGTTTTGCCATTTGTTTTGAGCTCAGCATAACCCTTGACATCTCAATCAAGGTCCTATTCTTGCATTCAACCACCCCATTCTGCTGTGGAGTCTTTGGTGCTGCAAACTCTTGGTACACTCCTTTTGCGTCACAGAAGGTTGTAAATTGCGAGTTCTCAAACTCAGGACCATGATCAGATCTTATGCGAGATATTCTAGCATCAAACATATTAGCTACACAGGCAAACACATTTCTAAATACCTCGAATGTTTCAGATTTTTCAGGTAAGAAATAGGTCCATGTGAATCTGGAAAAATCATCTACCACTACTAATACATACCGTTTACCACCAATGCTTTCAACTTCCATGGGTCCTACAAGATCCATATGTAGAAGCTCAAAACATCGGTTGGTCTCAAAGTGTTGTTCATAGTGTTGTAAAGCAGGATGTGAAGCATGTAATTGTTTTCCTCGTTGACAGTCTCCACACACGATCTGATCTGCCTTCCCAAGTTTGGGTAGACCTCGCACGGCATGCATCTTGATTAACCTGCCAAGATTTCGAAAGTTAGTATGACCTAATCTTTTATGCCAGAGTATAGCATCATCAACTTGAGCCTTGTTGCACTCTAGATTATCAGTCATGTAACAATTGTTTGATGATCTTTGACCTGTCATGATACACAAGTTTCTGTTATTGTAAACTTCACATGCATCTTTAGTGAATTTTACAAGCATGTTACCATCACATAGTTGACTTATGCTAATCAAATTTGCCATAAGTCCTTGCACATGATAGACATTTGTTAAAGCAGGCAAACCAGGAACATTAAGTGTACCTTTCCCTATGATTTTACCTTTTGAACCTCCACCGAAGGAAAACTTTCCTCCGTCATGTCTCATAGTTGGAAAGGAATGTTTTGTTACCTGTCATGTGACGTGAACATCCGCTGTCAAAGTACCAAGAACCTGAAATGTTAGTTTTTAACGCGGTGTACACAACATTACAAGTTAGATCAGATTTCTTTACCCATACCATTCTGGGTTGCTGTGGTAACACAGAGTATGACCTGTCATCCCTTTTCTTTTTATAGAAAAAAGGTCTTATGTGCCCTGGTTTGAGACAGTAATGACATATGTAGTTCCTCCTACGTCTCTTACCTTTTTTCTTTCCTTGCTTACCTTTTCCAGCTTGAGGGGTATTTTGCTTTTTCTGTGTTGATGGGTTGGTGAGCACAACATCTGGTTTGGTGCTGGATGTTTCTCCTGCCGATGTGGATCCACAACAAAACACAGTTGGTGCAGCATATCTGAGGCCCCTTTTGCTAGGGTTTGCACTGTCCATGATGTCTTGAAGTGAATAAGTCCCAGTATTCCATTTTCGAATGGTCAGCTGTGCCTCTTCAAATTGGGATTTTACTTTGGTGAGCTCTATGTCACGTTGTGTGATCAACACCTCCTGTTTTGCTTGAACTTCCTTGAGTCGTGTTATCTCAGCTATTGCGGTCAACAAATCTCGTGCTTGATGTTTCCATTTTCCCAACAACTCATCATACAACCTTTTTAAACCTTGGATTATGGAGAAGGCATTGTCATCGCATTCCTCACCATATGTGGGGTCTATGTCATCCTCAACACTTCCTGTACCATCAATAGAGGCATTTAAGCAAAATAATGTAGAGTAATAGTTAGAATCATACCTTTCTGAGAAAGTGTCAGCATCTGCTTTTTCGCCTGATTTGTCCTGAGGAGACATTGTCACATGCAGCGCTATGTTCTCAAACAACTTCTCATCAACGTCTTCAAAGAACTCGTGCTCATCATCATTCCAAGACACCCAATAAGACTTACCCCTTTTTCGAAGTGTGTTGGCACACTGATTTGCAAAGTGTCTGAAACCCCTACATTCATGACATTGTACGCTGTCGAGCTTAGAGGAACTGAATTTGAACACTTCATTGTGAGAAGCTTTCCTAACAGGAGGTCTTTTCTGACTGTTATCGTCCTTTGGGGGTTGATAGTACTCCAGACGTGGTACATCTCTCTCCTTGGGTTTTTCTTTGTTTTTGTCTCGATTGAATCCTCTCACCATACGATTAAACTTCCTGGTGATCATGGCGACATCGTCTCCTTCATGGATCTCTTTCACTTCTTCGGATTCACTGAAGTCCATTATGTCCATTAACTTACTGCATGATGGTGACGATTGTGAGCCAGCAGTAAGAGCCATTGTCTTCTTCTTGGTGAAAGTGCCTCTAGCCTCTAAATTCATCTCATTGGTTTTGAAGGAGTTCATGAGGTCTGTGAATTCAAGTGCGTTCACACCTTGAGTTGTTTCAATGGCTGTTACCTTCATATCAAACCTAGGTGGCAACGTTCGAAGTGCTTTGGAGACAAGAACTTTGTTACAGAGAGGGTCTCCCAGATCTTGACACTCGTTGGAGATATCAAGAATCTTTTTCATGTAGCTAGAGATATCTTCATCTTCCTCCATCTTCATATTCTCGAATTGAGAAGCGAGAATACGTAGGCGTGACTGCTTGACGTTGTTGTCACCCTCACAGTACCGTTGGAGAATATACCAAGCATCTTTCACACATATAGTTCTTAATTAGTTTGAACATGTTTGTGTCGACTGCTGAGATTATAGCATTCAGAGCTCGATCATCAAATATGGCAGCCTCAATTTGATCACGTGACCAAGAGCTTTGTGGTATTGAAACCACATCACCATCTGCGACAGTTTGTTTTGGTGGTGACCACCCGTTCTCCACAGACATCCATGCTCTTCTGTCTAGTGACTTAATGTAGGAGCGAGTATGTGTCTTCCAGTAAGAGTAATTCGAGCCATCCAAGATTGGAGTTCGAAATGCTCCATTGCTATTTGAATCCATTGTCGCGTTAGAGTTGTGATACAGTCAGGACCACACTCAGTTTGTCGAGTGAAGGCTCTGATACCACTTGAAAGTGTATCAACTACTCTAAGTCAAAATTTGCGGAAGCTAAAGTAGAAGACACAAGATAATTTTTGCGTAGGTTATGAATTAATAACCTACACGGAAGCCTTACAGCCAAAAAGAATAATCAAAACAAGTGTTGTGCTATTACAATATTTAGCACCACAATAACATCAACACTAGTACTAAAATACTAAATGTATGTTCTTACGAGCTAAGAGCATACAGAATCAAAACTACGAAATTAATCTGCAAAAGTACATCTATCTAATGAATGAATATCACGAGTACTTATAGATAGACTATACTGGCTTGGATCCATAAATGTAGCAACTATACGGCCCATGTCTCAACGATTCACACAGTTTGTTGTGCTGCGCAAATCCGCCTGGAATTGTGGAACTACTTCAGTCAGTTGTTGACTTCGAGATTTGTGGAACAGAATTCCACTTCAGCATAAGATTCTCAACCGCCTTAGCGAGACTTGGTCTTCTCCATAGTTTTCATAACCTCCAAGTCTTCGCGTGTCTTTCAAGAGACGCCAAGTCAGCTTTCCACGTGGTTGTGGGCCTGGACGCTGAGTCATCGCCAAATCAGCTTTCCACGTGGCTGTGGATTTGGATGCTGAGGTCAACAACAACATTCCTTTGAAGAAACACAAAAACACACATGTTAGGTCAACATTCCAAATAACATCAGACTTAAAAATACCTAACAGGTTGTGGTTCAGCTCATAATTCCTCCCCACGGCAGAGAGTATTATAGCAGATGTCGTGATGCCATAAGATGGCCTGGCAAAGTCTCCGAGCTTCCTGGGTGCGTCGTCTTCCTCGGTCATTATCACCAGTTTCTCTTCGAATAAAGTGGCAAGGTTAAAGACGTCCCTATATTGCTCTTTAAGTACTCCTTTCTATTGATGCTGACAACGAAGGGCACCAACTCTTGTCTCAAGCTTCGGCGACCTAGCATACACAAAACCAACAAAAGATCAAACGCACCTTGTGGGAAAAAAGGGAAAGGGAAAAAGAAAATAAAAGAAAAATAAAACGCAACGCAAATAAACGCCTAAAGCCTTCCTCGGCAACGGCGCCAAAATTTGTTTCAACTTATTTTATTTAAGTTTCTCGCAAGAGAATGAGGTCATTATAGATTAATAAGTTAACCTAAGTCGTATTCTCAAGGAAGGCTAAACAGGGCTTCATCTACGTTGGTGAACAGAAAGAAATTAAAAGAATTAGGGTATTAATAATTATTAACTAAACTAAATAATTACCTAGGCGAGTGAAATTAAAAGAATGGAAAAACGAATTATCTAGACGAGAATTAAGAAAGTAATTAAATCTTAAGTCTAAGAACGAGGAATTAAAGGAAATAAGTCTTGACATGCTTTGATTGATTGATTAACATGGATAATTGAATAGGAAATCAATAATTCAAACATAATTAAGAAAGAAGCTTTACAAGAAAGAGAAAACAATAAACAAATAAGAAAACAACAAGAACTCAAGAATTGAACGAAAATAATGCACTAAAAATATTCTATGGGTTGAATCACAATCGAATCCACAACGAGAATTAAAGAACTAAGAACGGAATTAAAAATACTAGACTACTGTGTTTTCTCTCGTGGTTTAAAACCCTAGAATGATAGGTTTTTGTTGGGAACCCTAAAGTAATTTTGGTTTTGATGATGATCTTTCGAAACACACTTAGTCCTTTTTAGAGCTAAACTGTTCTACGAGTCAACAGATCACTACATATAAAGTGAAATCTGATAGAGAACAGATTAAGAGATGACTTAACATGTAAAGGAATTACTCCTATAGAAGTCATTTCTATGATAGTATAGGATGAAGGCCAAGATTTCTCGCCGAGAAGAAATCGATCTGTTGTGACAGTCAGCAACCAGATCACAGACCAGATCAATGATCACAGCGTATCACCAGATCGATAGAGTCATCAAACCACCAGATGACATCATCTTACACATCATATCCTCTTGCCACGTCAAGATTGAAGTCCATCCAATAGGTTTTGGATAGAGAATCCATGATTGACACAAGGAAGGAAAGTAACCGTTAGCGATCTGCTTTCCATACTTAGAGGATTGAGTCAACGTTTTTACAAGGCAAGAACAGATATGATGGATATCAGTAATTGGCAATCTACAATCAATCTCACGCCAATCAACAACGGCTAGAATTTTAAATTCAAAGGCCTATATAATTGAAGTTCAAGGTCTGGAGAAAAAAATATACGCGCTACATTGAATAAGTGACTCTCAAGCAATCATTCTTTGAACCAGACTAAGAGCTTCAAACAACTTGTGATTCTACATCACACCAAGCCAACCTCGATTCAAGTCTGTCTTATCGAGAGAAAGGAGATCACCCTGCTAGCTAGTAGTTTTCTAGTGGTAACGTAGAGGTAATCTGTTGTAAAGGGACACGACCCTTATTTCGTGCATAAGTATCCTTCTAGTTTTGATTGATACTTGTGACTCGTTCTCCACGAGTATAAAGAAGAAAGAGTATCCTGGTAGTGGATAATCTGGTCTAGTTTTGATCAGATCATGGACGTAGGGATTTCCCGAACCACGTTAAACAGCTATGTCATTTATCTTTTTGTATTTTTATTTTCAGTTGTTTATTATTCCAACTCCCTGCACTACCATATAGTCTGCATCTCTAATCAATCTGCTTTAATCAATCTGGTTAATCTTTAAGGTTTTCTATATAAGAGCACTCACTAAATTCACCATATTTTCCGCACACACAATACTTAGAAAATAATAAGATCACTCTTATTATTATCTAAGTGTCTTCACTAGAGAGCAATCTGTTTGGACTGACCTGGTATCGATCTGCTGATCAATCTGGTTAGTCATCTGCCGAGCAATTTCTTATTTAAGAATAGCTTGAACTCTCTAATAAATAACCAAGTAAACTGAAAAGTTTGTATTTGGTGTATTCCCCCCCCCCCATACACCAAACCTTGCTCTTTCGGGACCAACAAGTGGTATTAGAGGGGTGGTTCAAACGACCATTGTTTCTGTTTCACAGGGATAAAACCTGCGTGGTCAACTTGAATAGATCTTAGAAAACCTATCTTTCATTCACGTGCATACTATCTGCTATGGAATCATCTGTTGTTAGGGCTTGTGAAGAATTCTCCATCCAAGAATATAGAGAATGGAGTTTCAGAATCAAAACTGCACTCAAAGCCCATCACTATCTGATGTGGAAAGTTATAGAAGAAGGCCCACTACAGATCACTGAAGAAGTGACAGTAACTGTTGGGAACCCCACAAATAATTTAAGTTTTGATGATGCTCCCTCGAAAACACACTTAGGATTATTCATGTTCTATATTACTTCTGTCTGGTTCATATGTGACAGAAACATTGAAAGTGTTTCTGTTAGGAGAACCTATTATTATTTTGATATGTCTTGTTTAGGTTCCAGCCAGATGTCAGAAGGATCAGAATGATATCAGAAAATTGAACCAAGAGAGCCCCATCCAGAAAGTTGAAGAATATCAACTCAGTCAGAAAGTTGAACCAAGAAAGCCTCAACCAGAAAGTTGAAGCATATCAACTCAACCAGAAAGTTGAAGCAGATCAATTCTGACGGAAGTTTAACCAGAGATCCTCAACCAGAAAGTTGAAGCGAATCAACTCTGACAGAAAGTTGAACCAAAAATCCTCAACCAGAAAGTTGAAGCAAATAAACTCTAACAGAAAGTTGAACCAGAAAGCCTCAATCAGAAAGTTGAAGCAAATCAACTCAGACAGAAATTTGAACCAGAAACTCTCAACCAGAAAGTTCAACCAGATCAACATTCAAATGCTGAAATCAGATAAAGTGTCTATGAATCCCAAAGTCTAAACTAAGCCTTTCGTACCACAAAAGGAAGAGAATCAATCAAGACAAGAAAAAGGAAAGCAGTATCTGTCAAACGATCTGCTTACCATACTTGGAAGATTCTGTCAACCTCATTAGAAGGCAAGAGGAGATAATTTAGGGATTCACTATCCTTGATTGGTGAAATCACATTTACTCCAAACCAATCAAGCTCAACGGTTAAAATTTCAAAATTCTACACCTATAAAAGCTCGGAACAGAGACTGGCAATAAATACACGTGAATAAGATCATTTATCATTTCAAGCTACTCTGCCCAGAAATCATCCCAACCATCGAAGCATTTACTGAGAGAAGATTTCAACCAGATCGTGTTCTGAACCGTTCGTGATCGTAATCACACCTCGATTCAAGTCTGTCTTATCGAGAAAGAAAGAAGTAGATCTTTGCTAGCTAGTAGTTTTCTAGTGGATTAACGTGAAGAGATCCTGTTTACAGTAGTTTTCTGTAAGTTGTAAAGGGACACGACCCTTATTCGTGCATAAGTTTCAACCAGGTTGTGTTTGAAACTTGTGGCTCGTTCTCAGCGAGTATAAATAAGAAGAGTATCCTAGTAGTGGATATCTAATCCAGTTTGGATTAGACTGTGGACGTAGGGGGTTTCCCGAACCACGTAAAATAACTGCGTTATTTACTTTCTGCATTTATATTCCAATTTTTTTATTCACTATCTGCCATACTCATTCAAACTGCACTCTTAATCAATCTCCTAAATACTTGGTGAAGTTTTCTAAAGGTTTTCTAAACAAAGAGCACCGACTAAGTCCACCATTATTCCGCACACAACATACTGTTAGAGAATAAGATTACTCTTGCTCTCTGCATTGTGTTACTCACTTGAGAGATTCTGTTTGGACAGAACAAGATCGATCAGATAGTCGATCTGGTCTGACACTTTGAGCAATCTGTAATACAGAAAGCTTAAATCTCTCTTATTCAAATTTGTCAAGTAAACTGAAAAGGTTGTATTTTGTGTATCCCCCCCCCCATACACCAAACCTTGCTCTTTCGGGACCAACAAGTGGTATCAGAGCGGTGGTTCATAAGACCATTGTTTCTGTTTTCACAAGGGTGAAACCTGCGTGATCAACTTGATTAGATCTAGAAAATCCTTTTCATCATCTACATCCTATCTGTCATTATGGAGTCATCTGTTATCAGGGCATGCGAAGAATTCTCCATCCAAGGTTACAGAGAGTGGAGTTTAAGAATCAAGATGTGCCTCAAAGCTCATCACTGCTTGATGTGGAAGGTAATTGAAGAAGGGCCATTAGCAACTACAGAAGAAACAACTCGTATCACTGAAACAGGAGTGGTTAAGGAAGACGTGCTAAAGGATCGCAGAAAGTACACATCTGAAGAAAGAAGAGAAGCAAATCTTGATGATTTTGCCAAAGGAGTTATTTCCAGTACTGTAAAAGGAGTCCATATGGCTAAGATCCAAGATCTTGATACAGCCAAAGAAATGTGGGAAGCCTTGAGAGAGCTCAGTCTAGGTTCAGAAGCAATGATTGAGAACAAGCTGTGCCTAGCATGTAACAAGTTTGAAGAATTCAAGATGAAACCTGGAGAAACCATCGAGCAGATGAAGAACAAGTTCATTGAAGTATTACTTGAAGTTTCTGCCTTCAATAAGAACAAATACACACAGAGACAGAAGAAACTCAAGATTCTTAGAGCACTACCACCAAGCTGGGAGATTTATTCAGCAATGCAACCACTACGTGCTGATTTTAACGATCTGTCCGTGGAAGCTCTATTTGATCATCTGGCTGTTCATGAATGTGACATCAGAAGGATTCATGGACTAGATCATTCCTCCAGTAAGAAGAACGAGAACAACTCAAAGAAGGAGAAAGAGATTGCCTTCAAAGCGAAGTGCAAAACAGATGAATCAGAACCATCTGCCGCACCAGAAGAAGGAGGATATGACAAACTACTCAAAGAATTTTCCATGATTGCCAAGAGAATGGACAAGATAGAAATCAGATCGAGAAAGTATCGAAGGTTCTACAAAGACAACAAAAGTAGATACCAGAAGAATAAGAAGCAGAACAATCTGATGACAAAGCAGAAAGTTGAAGTAATGGTAAAATCACTAACCCTAATGACTATACTTGTTATGGTTGTGGGAGAACATGTCACTTCAAAACTGATTGCCCAGACTTATCTAAAAGTCAAAGAGAAGAACTACGAGCTAAAAGAGATCGCAAACTCAGAGCTCAACATAAGGCCATGATAGCAGAAGAAGACTCTAGCAGCTCAAGTCATTTAACAGATAGTTCATCAGAAGATGATGAAGCATTTTATGCAGAAGAAACAGATGAAGATTGGGATGAGTGCTACATGGGTCTAGACAATGGACTCGACCAGAATGAGGTAAACTCACATGTCTCTCTATCTTCAAATAAATCTGCCTATGAGTCAGGAAATGAAGATGAACCAGAGGTAACATGGGATGAAATCAATGAGATGTTCAAGAGCCACACCAGCATTAAGAAGTTGTTTTCTGAAGTCATAAAGGAAAATGACAAGCTGAATAACAGTGTAAAGTTCTTAAGTGAAGCAAACACCAAGTTCTCTGCACAAATAAATGGTCTTGGAGAGCAGATCAAGACAAAAGATGCAGAGATATATTCACTCAACTCCAAGGTGAAAGGTGTAATTCACAGTAAAGATGTAGTGGAAGAAAAATTGAAGAAAAATATGGAGAACATGAGCAAAATCAACAAGAGTCAAGAATGAGCTAAAATGATTATAGATATGCAACAGAAAAGGAGAGCCGGTCTAGGTTACAATGGAAGTTCCAACAAGACTCAGTTTGTCACTGAAAGGAAGAATATACCAGATCAAATTAAAGATCTCAAGAACAAGAGAGATCAACCTCAGAAGCTGATGATGAAGGAGACAGGAAACAACAGATACTATCAGAAGGAAGATCAATCTGCTAGAAATGAGAAAAAAAATAAAAACCAGAAGTGGAAGACACCTCTCAAGATATCCTCAACCAACAAGAAGAAGATAGACTGGGATAACATTGAGAGAAATCATCCTTATATTTACAAAGCCATAACTAGAATAGATGACACTGGAAGAAGGATTACATGCTATATATGTGTTCCTGATACTAGATTTATCTGGATTCCCAAGGGAACATTTGCTACTAACGAAGCACCCACTTGTTGAAAGGGTAGCTAAAGTTCATTAATTGCAGGATTGAAGAACTGCAAGGAGAAGCAAAGTAGCAGAGGGAACAATCTGGATAATAGATAGTGGATGTTCAAAACACATAACATGTGATAAGAACGCTCTATCAAATTATGTGGAACGAGAAGGACCACAGGTAACCTTTGGATGTAATTCAAAAGGCTACACCAGAGGTTATGGTAATATAACTGTTGGCAAGACCACCATCTCAAATGTATCGTATGTCGAGGGTCTTAGTCATAATCTATTCTCAGTAAGTCAATTATGTGCCAATGGAAATCAGATTGTTTTTGATGCTAACAATTGTTTTGTGAAAAGCAAGGAAGGAGACGAGATTCTCCTTACCGGAAAATTGCAGGACAGATTATATATTGTGCAATGGAACAACCAGATTGAGACATGTCTGGTCACTAAGACAGTATCAGAAACTAGTTGGCTATGGCATAAACGACTAAGTCATCTCAATTTCTAGCAAATTTGTTCAGTCTTCCACCAGAATCCTAGAGTTATTACATTTAGACTTATTTGGTCCAGTCAAGCCATTAAGTATAAATGGTAGGAAATACACTCTGGTCATCATTGATGATTATTCAAGATTCACATGGGTAATCTTCTTATATAAGAAGAAAGAGACATTGGAAAAGCTGCCATACTTCCTCAACAAAATCACCAAGAAAAAGGAAGTTTCTGTTACAACCATCAGAACAGATCGTGGAACAGAATTCCTAAACCAGAAGATTGAGGACTACTGCAACCAGATGGGAATCACACATCATACATCTGCAACTAGAACACCTCAACAGAATGGAGTGGTGGAAAGCAGGAACAGATCATTAAAAGAAGCAGCTCGCACCATGCTTAATGCAACCAGATTACCAAAGAAATTCTGGGCAGAAGCCATCTATACGGCCTGCTATACACAGAACATATCGGTGATTACCATCAGACATGGGAAGACACCATATGAAGTCTGGAACAAGAGAAAACCCAGGATATATTACTTCCGTACCTTTGGTTGTTTGTGTTACATTCATAATAATGGGAAATCTCAGTTGAAAACCTTTGATAGTAAAGCTGACCCTGGAATATTCTTAAGATATTCTGATGTTAGTAAAGCTTATAGGGTTTACAACAAGAAGACTCAGATTGTGGAGGTAACACCTCATATTGTTTTTGATGAATCTTTTATCAATGACAGAGAGTTAGGTGATGATCATACACAAGGCCAGAACAAGGATAAGAGAACAGAAGGAATACTGCTAGAAGATATTCTAATCTGGAATACAACAGAAGACAATGAAATTGATGTTCCACCTAATGCTGAAGCAATAAGCTCACAGCAAGGGGGAACAGAACATATCATTCTGGACCTTGACAGATCAATAACTCCACCAGAAGATAATCAACCAGAAGAAGGAGATAATATTGAGCAAGCTCAAGATCAACCAGAAGAATCAAGAGACACAAATGGTTGGAATAATAATCAAGAAATTGAAGAACCAGAAGTTGAAAATCCTTTTCAAACATCTCATCCAGAATTCGAGGACCCAACAAATGAACCAAAACCTGAGATATCAGAAGAAGAGATATCCAGCAGAAGGAGATGGATACAAGACAATCATCCTCCTGAACAGATTGTTGGGAACCCAGCAGATCGAGTGAAAACTAGAAGAATGCATGGAGAAAGTGCACTTCTTAGTTGCTATCTATCACGTGTTGAACCCTCTGATACTTATGAAGCACTCAAAGATGCAGACTGGGTCATTGCTATGCAAGAAGAACTCAACGAGTTTAAGAGATACCAAGTCTGGTACATAGTAGACAGACCAAAACATCAGGGAGTGATAGCTGTCAAATGGGTATTCAAGAATAAACGAGATGAGAATGGTGAAGTAGTCAGAAACAAGGCTAGACTAGTTGCAAAGGGATACAGTCAACAGGAAGGTATTGACTTTGATGAGACTTTTGCACCGGTTGCCAGATTGGAAGCAATCAGACTATTTCTAGCATATGCAGCATACAAGAGATTCAAAGTATATCAGATGGATGTTAATAGTGCATTCCTAAATGGTATACTTGAAGAAGAAGTATATGTTGAGCAACAACCTGGTTTTGAAGAAGGTAATCCAAACCAAAAAGTTTACAGATTAGCTAAAGCTGTCTATGGATTGAAACAAGCACCCAGAGCGTGGTATGAAAAGTTATCAGCATTCCTACTGGAATCAGGTTTTAGAAGAGGTTCCGTTGACAAGACACTGTTTGTCATCAAAGTCAAAGAACATATCCTTTTGGTCCAGATATACGTTGATGACATAATCTTTGGGTCACAATCTGCTTATTTATGTGATAAATTTGCTGAACTAATGAAGAATAAATATCAAATGTCCATGATGGGTGAGATGAATTTCTTTTTAGGTTTGTAGGTAAAGCAGTTACCAGATGGTATCTTTGTGAATCAAGCAAAGTACATTAACGATCTGGTCAACAAATTTAGGGTTAAAGACAGTAAGCCAGTCAAAATTCCAATGCAAACCAATGGGAAGATAGATCCAGATCCTGAAGGCAAACCAGCAAACATAACACAATACAGAGGCATTATTGGCTCACTATTGTATCTTACTGCAAGTCGACCAGATATCATATTCGTAGTTGGAGTGTGTGCCAGATACCAAGCCAATCCCAAAGAATCACATATGGAAGCTGTAAAAAAGATACTTAGATATCTTAAAGGAACAACTCATATTGGTCGCTGATATCCGTGTGACGACAACTTTGAATTAACAGGCTATTCTGATTCGGATTATGCAGGATGCAAACTGGACAGAAAGTCTACTTCTGGTACATGTCAATTTCTTGGAAACAAGTTGATATCTTGGTTCTCAAAGAAACAAATATCCGTTGCCACATCAACAACAGAAGCAGATTACATGGCTGCTGGAAGCTGTTGTGCACAAATTTTATGGTTGAAACAACAACTAAGAGATTACGAGATCGAAGTAAAGGAGATACCTATATTCTGTGACAGTTCAAGTGCAATAGCTATAACACAGAATCCAGTACTTCATACAAGGTGCAAACATGTTGATGTGAGACATCATTTTATTAGAGATCATGTGGAGAGAAAGCATATCCAGATCGAGAAGATTCACACAGATATCCAACGTGCTGACATTTTGACTAAAGCTCTACCAGAAGAAAGATTTAAGATGTTATGTGGAAAACTTGGATTACTAAATCTGGATGATAGGATACAAACAATGACAGATTGATGACAACATAAAATCTAACAGAAATACAAGACCAGATTGTCTACAAGAAGGACAATACCAGATCATCTAAACAGAAGGATAGCAGCAGAATGTCTACCAGAAAGTCACCTAAATGACAAAACAGAAAGTCACCTGAATGACAAAATAGAAAGTCACCAGAATGACGAACCAGAATGTCTACCAGAATGACAGAATGTCAAACAAGATGGAAATAAAGATTTCACATGTCATAACTTACTCAGATTGAAGAAAGTGCCACGTGGAAATTATTTTTAATTACTAAGTCAAGGGGGAACTTTTTGAAGAAATTGAAGCGTCCTAGATAAAAGACGTCACTTTCCATAATCAATCTCCTAGATTACAGTCTGTAAAGTTATTTTCTAACCTAGATTTGCTAAATCTTCTATACTTATGATGATTAGCACATCTTCGGGAACTGTGATCGAGAAAATCTCTGCAAGAAAAGGGCAAAGGAAAGTTGCAGTGGAGAGTGAGATACGCACACGCTCGCCTACAACCCTAGGATCTAGAGCGTATATCACACGCAAGAAAAGGCAGCAAAACAAAATGACTAAAGCGGGAAAACTTAAAAGGGAGATACTCATCCAACCCTTCAATTTTTTATCCCTTTCATCTGTGCCGTTGATTATTTTGTTATATATATATCCGCTATTCTTCACTGGACTATTCACCTTCACTTACATCGCACTGAGCACTACTATCTCTAAGCACTTAAGAAATTTCTAGTTTCAAATCTCTGCAACCTCTTTCGAAATTTTGTGTTTGATCATGGCACCTCAAACTTCCTTGTTTCTTCAACATGTGGCCGAGGTTCAGAAATTTCTATCCCCTGAACCCTATGCAGTCTTTGATACTCACGGGTTTCGCAAACTCGAAGAAATTTTTGCCATGGTTACTCGCTGCAAAGGTTTTTAAGTTCATTAATCTTTCATATATCTGCAATTTGATACGTGTGTTTTCCTATTGCTTTACTTTCCGTATGGAAAAATGCCTTATAGTTTATATTAACTGTTTATATGTTTGGATATTCATACTTGTTAAATACATATAAACTGATGAATATACACATATGCTCTGTGTATATTCTTATGGTGTTAGGATTCTGCAACATTGTTATATCACACCCCAACATGTTCTTGGCAAAACAAGTAGCAACATTTTATCTGACATGGCAGAGTGATAAAAATGGTAATGAAGCCAATGTGTTGATGCCAATCGAGGACAGGACCAGTAAAACAACATACAATGTCATCGCAATGATCAACCAGGCGTATCGGTTGAAAGATGAAGGCCTGACATTGGACGACATCACCTCTGAACAACTACAGGAGGCAGTGGAAATCGTGATGGTGATACCCATCGCATATATTGGAAGAATGTTTCAACGATCCTTACTTCAACCAGGCTTCAAGTTTTTGCTTGAATTGGTTCAAAGAATATTCCTCAACCACAGTGGATCCTATGATCAAGTGACTCCGGAGAAGTTCCGAATTCTCACGGCAGTTGTACTCAATCTCAGAGTCAATTGGAGCAGAATTCTGTTTGACTTGATGGCTAAAGAGGCCAAGCTGGTTACCTATACCAAAGATAGCAGAGGACAAGGTGTTTCGGTGGAAGTCAGAAGGAACCTAAGGCACTTCACCAAAGTCAGCTTAATGGTGGAGAAAATTTTCAAACAACAAGTCTGGGAGGATGCTGTTGAATTCAATACTAGCCTCACTATACCTAAAGATCAACACCAGATCGAAATGTCTCTAGGACTTTCACCAGCATATTTCAGCAAAATAACGGATGAGGTGCATCGTGTGGCACTTCTGGAGATGGGCAGTTCTAATCCAACATGGATGCCACCTACCAAAGGTGTTGAAAAACAGAAAGGCAAGGCCACCAAGGAGAAAGTGGTGAAAGAAAAGATAGCACGCAAGCCTTTAGTTAAAAGAGGTAGTTCTGTTGAAACAGAAACTTCTGCTTCTCAGCCTAAGCAGAAGAGGCGTAGATTGAGGAAAGTTGAGTCCTCACCACCAACAGAAGCAGCAACAGAACACTCTCTACCAGAATCTGAACTACCAGAACAAGACAGACCAGCACAAAGAGAGGAGGTCTCGCAAGCAGAAACAGCACCAACAGAGGCTCCACAAACTGAACCAACATTTGTGGAACCAGAATCAAGCTACAACCCAAACCAGGAGAAAGATTTTTCTCCAGCCAGAACACCCACACCCTCACCGAACAGAATGGAAAGAATAAGTGAGGAGGACGAAGAGGCAGAATCTGTAGATGAGGAGGAACAGAAGAAACGCCAAGCAGAAGGCGTTATCAACTTACTAGAGAATGAAGCAGAACACTCTGTGCTGCAAGAGTTTCTTAGTATTCACCTTCTTCCAGAGAGTCTGGGAGCAGCCAAGCGCGTGAAATTCTACTTGCTAGTCAAGGACAGTGAGTATTACATATTCGATGCACTGCTCCAGATCAGAACGATAGAAGAACTGAAGAAGGAAGAGGCCACCTTACTTAGCCTACTTCAAGCCACCACTGTCAATGAAGTCAGAACAAAATACCCTCAACTCATCCTTGCGTTCATGAAGCAAGAGGCAGGACTTTTGAAGATCGACCTGAAATCATTTTACACGAGTAAAATGGATTTCTTTTTGAGTGTACCAGAAGAAACAACAGACAAAGATGTCCAGATGGAAGAACCTATTCAACCAGAACAACAACAACCACCACGAGAACATGGAGCAGAACAACCCAAGAAGCCTGCAAAGAAAATCCCAATCATCAACTTTGACCCAATGGATGATGTTCCGGTGGGACAGAACATTGATGGTGAGCCGAGCAATGACTTGTATACACCTGGAGTCGCACAGAAGCTTAAAAAGAATATCAATTTCTACAAAATGGAGGAGCTGTTGGAGAGAGAAACTAGACCCTTCAACAATTTTCAGCTTGACAACCTTATTTCACTAAGAATCGAAGATTGTCTAACAGAAACCTGCAACACTCTACAAGAAAAGGCCACCCAGATACTCTCTGATTTCAATCAGCACCAAAAAGACTACGTCAACGATATGGATTGTGACATTAGAAGAAAGCTCAGAACAGTCCAGAAGGAGCTTGATAAAAAGATTGATGATGACATACTAGCCAACGAAGCCGAACAAGCAAAACTCACTCTTCAACTGGAAA
>JAPKLX010001860.1:2754-17216 GCA_026898415.1 Leonotis leonurus
TGTTTCGAGAAGCCATCATCAACACTAAAACTTTAGGGTTCCCAACACATACACATAGGCAGTCCATCTTCTGGCTCTGACACTGATGGTCAGAGAGAGCTTAGACCCACAGGTGACTTTGTTCTATCTGTGTGTGAGCTGGGGTACGTAAATACAATCACATCTTCAATTTTTACAAATATTTAATTAGTTATTCAAAAATCTAACATAAATCAATCTAAAATTACTTATGTAGGGGATTTTACCCGCATGCCGACCCGGCAGATTACATTTGGGAACTATTTAAGATAGTTCCCAACCCGACTGGATACAGTTGGAAGCTCACGCCTGAGGACGTGAGACAGCGATATTGGGAGGAGTTTAAGGTTCGAAAATTTACTAAAACTTTCAAATTCATTCTTAATTATAACTTATAACTACAATTTCTAACATACATTTTCAATGCTAGAAAAAATTTACTTGGGAACCGGCACTCGATGCCAAGATTCGGGAGCTATGATATGATAAGATCCGGGAGAGATATAAAGATTATATCTGCGGGATCAAGAGGAGGAGGAATGATTTGCCACCCAGAGGTGGGAAGCCTGGGTGGTGGACTGATGATGTGTGGATGGGTTGGCTCGCTTACTGGTCCCGGGATGATGTTGTGGCCAAATCCCAAGCAGCGAGGCGCAAACGGATGTCTGAGCCTCAGGGACCGGGTGCTGGTCCTATCAAGCATAGGGGAGGGTCCAAGTCGGTCATGCAACGAGCTGAGGAAAAGGTAATAATATATTTTAAATAATAATTATAATTATGTGGTACAGCCTTAATTCATATACACATGTTTCAATGACACAACTCCATTGTGATTTGATGCATAGGGTCGTGAGAGGGGAGTAGCTCCGATTTCGTGCATGTTCGACTCCTTTCTGGATGAATATCGATACGCGGACGGGACATACACCGATCCGAGATCTGAGGCGATAGCGGTAAGTTTTAATTTCAAAAGAATATATATATATATATATTAGATTTTCAATATTTATAATATATATGTATACTAACAAATGTTCATTTCTCGTTTACATGCATGCAGACTGAGGTGTTTCGCCTTGCTAACGAAGAGCAGGCCCAGCTACCCGAGGGGGACCACGTTGCAGTCGACATAAACGAGCTGTATCTGGAGGTTCTTGGCGTCCCGGACAAGAAGAAGAGGATGTTCGGCACGGGAGGCGCGGCGAAGGCCTTGAGAGCATCCAGATTTGGGGGATCCTCGTCCACATCACGAGCATCCAGAGACGAGGTTAAGGAGCTGCAGCGCCGAGTCGAGGAGCAGGATCGCGAGCGCCGTGAGTACTTTGTTGAGCAGTAGAGATTGGCTGAGCAGATGGCGCTCATGCAGACTCAGTACGCCGAGGTGATGCGGTGGATGTCTCAGCAGCAGGGAGGTGCACCCTCCTTTCCCTCTTATCAGCCTCCCCCGTCTGATGCCCCTACCCATTTTCCTCCTGATGATGATTATGATTCGTAGATAGATGCTACTGATACACTTCACTATTTTTTTATTTTATCGTTTGTCGTGGATGTTACTAATACAATTAATTATTTTGTTCATTATATGAAATCCGCGTTCATTTTGAATTTCATTTGATTGGTTCAATTTTAAATTATTGTTCAATGTTGGATTATATTTGTATTGTTTGTTGTGACACGTTTTAGGTAATGAATAATAAAAAAATAAAATTAATTATTAAAATTAAAAAAAAATGTTGGTCCCGAAAGAGCAAGGTTTGGTGTATGGGGGGGGGGGATACACCAAGTACAAACTTTTCAGTTTACTTGACTAATTAGAATAAGAGAGGTTTAAGCTTTCTGTGTTACAGATTGCTCAAAGTGTCAGACCAGATCGACTATCTAATCGGTCTTGTTCTGTCCAGGCAGAATCTCTCAAGTGAGTGACACAAAGCAGAGAGTAAGAGTAATCTTATTCTCCAACAGTGTATTGTGTGCGGAATAATGGTGGACTTAGTCGGTGCTCTTTGTTTAGAAAACCTTTGAAAATTTTACCGAATATTTAGGGATTGATTAAGAGTGCAGTTTGAATGAGTATGACAGATAGTGAATAAAACAACTGGAATATAAATGCAGAAAGTAAATAACGCAGTTATTTTACGTGGTTCGGGAAATCCCCTACGTCCACGGTCTAATCCAAACTGGATTAGATATCCACTACAAGGATACTCTTCTTATTTATACTCGCTGAGAACGAGCCACAAGTTTCAATCACAACTTGGTTGAAACTTATGTACGAATAAGGGTCGTGTCCCTTTACAACTTACAGAAAACTACTGTAAACAGGATCTCTTCACGTTAATCCACTAGAGAAATACTAGCTAGCAAAGATCTCCTTCCTTTTCTCTCGATAAGACAGACTTGAATCGAGGTGTGATTACGATCACGAACTGCTTGGAACACGATCTAGTTGAAATCTTGTCTTAGTGAAAGCTTTGATGTCTGAGATGATTTATGGGCAAAGTAGCTTCAGATGATAGATGATCTTATTCGCATGTATTTTCTGCCAATCTTTGTTCCGAGCTTTTATAGGTGTAGAATTTTGAAATTCTAACCGTTGTGGTTGATTGATTTGAAGTAAATATGATTTCATCAATCAAGGATAGTGAATCCCCAGATAATCTCCTCTTGCCTTCTATTGACGTTGACAAAATCTTCCAAGTATGGTAAGCAGATCGTTTGGCAGATACTGCTTTCCTTTTTCTTATCTTGATTGATTCTCTTCCTTTTGTGGTACGAAAGGCTTGATTTAGACTTTTGGGATTCATAGATACTTCATCTGATTTCAGCCTTTGAGTGTTGATCTGGTTGAACTTTCTGGTTAAGAGTTTCTGTTTAAACTTTTTGTCTGAGTTGATTTTCTTCAACTTTCTGGTTGAAACTCTCTGGATCAACTTTCTGTCTGAGTTGATTTCCTTCAACTTTCTGGTTGAAGCTTACTGGATCAACTTTCTGTTAAAGTTGATTTGCTCCAACTTTCTGTCTGAGACTTGCTTCAACTTTCTGCTTAAGACTTGATTCAACTTTCTGTCTGAGACTTGATTCAACTTTCTGAATGTTTTAGATTCCTGTTACATAGAGACCAGATAGAAGTATTATAGAACATGAGTAATCCTAAGTATGTTTTCGAGGGAACATCATCAAAACTCAAATTAATTGCGGGGTTCCCAACAATTTCCCCCTTTTTGATGATGTCGAAACCATACTTAGATAAATACTCAAAATAGCATATAGTAAATTCTAGAGAGGTTAGCAGATTGTTATATGAGTTTGTATAACAATCAAGAGAAGAAAAGTAACTTTCTGTTCAAAGAGATTTTGTTTCCAGAAAAACCACATATATTAATATGAGAAAGATGGGTACAGGAGGTAATCTGAAAGACAAAAATTAAGGTTCATCAGAAACAGGCAAAGCAAAATTTTTTTTTTAAGAAAACCATCTGGAAGCTCCACCCTTCTTCATCTTCTCTCTTTGTGCATCAGACACTAGCTGGATACTCTCGTAAATTCCATCTCTCACCCTGGCGTAATTTGGATCGTGATTGTCGATCTTATATCCTTTGATCTTAGCCAGTTGATTGATGTAATTTAAGATGTAGGGCTTGTCTGGAATATTACTGCCTGGTATTGTTGGACACACCATAAACTTTTCTCCGGAGCCTTGAGCTGGATTTTGGCATTAGATGCAGCTGTTCTGATCCTCTGTATAAGGCCCTGGTCGCTGAAGTTATCAAGGTATTGGATGAAGTCCTCATATGGAGTTGATTCTGAGTATGTAGGCTCCTTCAAAAAATATCTGTTCAAAATGAAGCCTTGCTTGACCTTCTCCCAGTCATTTTGATCACCTTCTGGAACCTATGCATCATTAGGTGTCTGTCTCTTCAAGGATAGGTTCCATGAGAAATGTTTCTTCTTTTTCTTCTTTGACTGGGTAGTTGAATGAGATGACTGTTGTTGTGAGCGTTCTGCAGATGAAGGCGAGGAGAAGGGTGCTTGAAAGGATTTCTCCTTGGCTTCTTGTGCAGCAATTTTCTTCTCCCTCTCTGCTTGTTCTTTATAGAATTGCGCTCTGAACACTGGGTCACATGCTTGATCCATGCTCACCCCGAACAGCAGCAGTTTTGCTATTTGATCTCCCTCATCTACTGGCTTTTTGCCTTTGTCTTTTGAAGTCTGTTGCACACCAGAAACTTGAGGTTGTTCTGTTCCAAGCAGGGTGGGGTCTGGTCTTGGTGGTGTGGTTGGGCCTCTCTCTTGCTGGTTCCATTTCAGCCATAGGAGTTTCTGTTTCTTCTCCTATTGTTTCTGTTTCTTTTGCTGCTATGTCCTGGCTGCCCTTGCTGCCTTTGCCTTTTCCTCCCGAGATTTCCCACTTTTCGACATCATCAAAGAGGGTAGTGATGAGTGTGCGAAGGGAGGCAATCTCCTCTGTCATCTTCTCCATTTTCTCTTCAGCATCAGCCTTGAACCCAAGCAGCAAATTGACTGTCTGGTCAGTTGCATGCAGTTTCTGCTCGAGCCGGCTGTTCATTGTAGACAGTGTCTTGTCATATGTTTCTTGAAGTTCTTCGACTGCAGAGATGCAGGTGTTTTGTTGCTCGAATTCTTCTGGATTTGGATAGAGCATGTCATTCAATACAGCCATCTGATGTTTCTTCATGAGTTCCACAAATTTTTCTTTTTCAAAACTGGTCAGTTGAGAGTGTATGGAGAGGGCAACGTCTTCCTTGAGTTCTGTGGAGAGTTGTGCAGCCTTCTGTTCAACCGCAGTGGTAATGGTCTCTTGCTGTTTAGCCAAAAGATCAGCCACCAGTGTGGTTGTCTTTTCTGCCTTCTCTTCCATGGAGTCTAGTCGAAGATTAATCTTGGCCTGCTCTACTTCGTTGGCCAGACGATCATCGTCTATCTTTTTGTTGAGCTCTTTCTGAGCTGTGCGGAGCTTTCTGCGGATGTCAGTATCCATATCATTCACGTAATCTTTCTGATGCTGATTGAAATCAGAAAGTATCTGGGTGGCTTTCTCTTGTATAGCATTGCAGGTTTCTGTCAAACAATCTTCAACTCTAAGTGTAATGAGATTGTCGAGTTGGAAGTTGTTGAATGGTCTGGTTTCCCTCTCCAACAGTTCCTCCATAGTGTAGTAATTGACGTGCTTTTTGAGTTTCTGAGCAACTCCAGGTGTGTATATCTCATTGGTTGGCTCACCACCAATGTTCTGACCCACTGGGATATCATCCTCTGGATCAAGATCGATGAAAGATGTTGTCTTGGTGATCTTCTTTGGTTGCTCTGCTGCTGCTGGTGGTTGTTGTTCTGGTTGACTTGGCTCTTTCATCTGAGCATCAGGTTCGGTTGTCTCGTCTGGGACACTCGAAAAGAAATCCATTTTACCCGTGTAAAATGATTTCAGATCAATCTTCAAAAGTCCTGCCTCATGCTTCATAAGTGCCAGGATGAGTTGTGGGTATTCTGATCTGACTTCTTTTACTGAGGTGGCTTGAAGTAGGCTAAGTAAAGTGGCCTCTTCCTTCTTCAGTTCTTCAATTGTTCTGGTCTGGAGCAGCGCATCAAATATATAATACTCGCAGTCCTTAACCAGCAAGTAGAACTTTACGCACTTGGCTGCTCCCAAACTTTCTGGAAGAAGGTGAATGCCAGGGAACTCTTGGAGCACAGAATGTTCTGCCTCATTCTCCAGCAAGTTAATAACGCCTTCTGCTTGGCGTTTCCTTTCTTCTTCTTCATCCACAGATTCTCCTTCTTCGTCGTCCTCACTGATTCTTTCCACTCTGTCTGGTGAGGGTGTGGGTGTTGTTGCTGGAGAAAAGTCTTTCTCTTGGTTTGGGTTGTGGCTCGATTCTGGTTCCACAAATGTTGGTTCAGTTTGTGGAGCCTCTGTTGTTGTTGCTTCAGCCTGTATCTCCTCCTCTCTTTGTTCTGTTGTGATGTGTTCTGGTTGTTCAGAGTGTTTAGGCTAAGTAAAGTGGCCTCTGCGCCTCTTCTGTTTAGGCTGAGAGGCAGAGGTTTCTGTCTCAACAGAACTTCCCCTTTTTGCGGATGATCTGCGAGCTGTCTTTTCTTTCATTGCTGACGCCTTGGGGGCCTTGCCTTTCTGTTTTTCAGCACCCTTGGTCGTTGGCATCCATGTAGGGTTTGAGCTGGCCATCTCCAGAAGTGCCACACGGTGCACCTCATCAGTTATTTTGTTGAAATAAGCTGGTGAAAGTCCTATAGACATTTCAAGCTGGTGTTGATCTTTAGGTATGGTGAGACTAGTATTGAATTCTACAGCATCTTCCCAGACTTGCTGCTTGAAAAATCGTTCCACCATTAGACTGATTTTTGTGGAATGGCGCAAATTTCTCCTCACTTCCACTGAAACTCCTTTGCCTCTGCTATCCTTGGTGTAAGTTACCAGCTTTGCTTCCTTTGCCATCAAATCAAACAGAATCCTGCTCCAGTTGACTCTGAGATTGAGTACAACAGCCGTGAGAATTCTGAACTTCTCCGGAGTCACTTGATCATATGATCCACTGTGATTGAGGAATATCCTTTGAACCAATTCAAGCAATAACTTGAACCCTGGTTGGAGTAAGGATCGTTGAAACATTCTGCCGGTGTATGCAATCGGTATCACCATCATGATTTCCACCGCCTCCTGGAGTTGTTCAGAGGTGATGTCGTCCAATGTCAACCCTTCATCTTTCAATCGATATGCCTGGTTGATCATCGCGATGACATTGTAAGTAGTTTTGCTGGTCCTGTCTCCTATGGGCATTAGTACGTTCGCCTCATTTCCATTCTTGTCACTCTGACATGTCAAGTAGAAGGTGGCTACTTGTTTTGCCAAAAACATGTTGGGATGCGAAGTGACAATATTGCAGAATCCTAACACCACAAGAACATACAGGGCACATATATGTATATTCATCAGTTTATATGAACAAGTATGAATGTTCACACATAAACAGTCAATGAGACATTTTAAACAATTCATAAGGCAAGTAAAGTAATACTTGTAGCAAGTTGCAGATACAAGGAAGATTTAAAAGGAAACCTTTGCAGCGTGTAACCATGGCAAAAATTTATTCAAGTTTGCGAAATCCGTGAGTATCAAATACAGCATAGGGTTCAGGTGAAAGAGACTTCTGAACCTCGGCCACATGTTGAAGAAACAAAGAAGTTTGGGGTGCCATGATCAAACGTAAGATGTTTTGAAAGGATTTGCAGAGAAATCATGTCGGGAAAATCTTAAGTGGTTAGGAATAGTAGTTCTCAGTGCGATGTAAGTGAAGGTGAACAGTTTAAAGAAGAGTAGCACATATATATAACAAAGTAATCAACGACACAGATGAAAGAGATAAATATTGAAGGGATGGATGAATATCTCCCTTTTTAGGTTTTTCCCGCTTCAGTCCTTTGTTTTGCTGCCTTTCCTTGCGTGTGATATACACTCTAGATCCTAGGGTTGTAGGCGAGCGTGTGCGTATCTCATTCTCCATTGCAACTTTCCTTTTTCTTTTTCTTGCAGGGATTTTCTCGATCACAGTTTCCAAAGGTGTGCTAATCATCACAAATATAGAAGATCTAGCAAATCTAGGTTAGAAAATAACTTTGCAGACTATAATCTCGGGATTGATAGTGACGTCTTCTATCAAGGACGCTTCAATTTCCTCAAAAAGTTCCCCTTTGACTTAGTAATTAAGAAATAATTTCCACGTGGCAATGTCTTTAATCTGAGTAAGTTATGACACGTGAAATTTTTTATTTCCATCTTGTTTGGCATTCTGTCATTCTGGTAGACATTCTGGTTCTACATTCTGATAACTTTCTGGTTTTGTCATTCTGATGACTTTCTGGTGTTTTCTTTCTGGAATCTTTCTGTTGTCTTCATTCTGTCACTGTTTGTATCTGTTAACCAGATTTAGTAATCCAAGCTTTCCATATAACATCTTAAATCTTTCTTCTGGTAAAGCTTTAGTCAAAATGTCAGCACGTTGGATATCTGTGTGAATCTTTTCTATATGGATATGCTTTCTCTCCACATGATCTCTGATAAAATGATGTCTCACATCAACATGTTTGCATCTTGTATGGAGTACTGGATTCTGTGTTATGGCTATTGCACTTGAACTGTCACAGAATATAGGTATCTCCTTTACTTCGATCTCATAATCCTTTAGTTTCTATTTCAACCATAAGATCTGTGCACAACAGCTTCCAGCAGCCATATATTCTGCTTATGTTGTTGATGCGGCAACGGATGTCTGCTTCTTTGAGAACCAAGATATCAACTTGTTTCCAAGAAACTGACATGTACCAGAAGTAGACTTTCTGTCCAGTTTGCATCCTGCATAGTCTGAGTCAGAATAGCCTGTTAGTTCAAAGTTGTCATCACACGGATACCAGAGACCAATGTTAGATGTTCCTTTAAGATATCTAAGTATCTTTTTGACAGCTTGCATATGTGATTCTTTGGGATTGGCTTGGTATCTGGCACACACTCCAACTGCAAATGTGATATCTGGTCGACTTGCAGTAAGATACAATAGTGAGCCAATAATCCCTCTGTATTGTGTTATGTCTGCTGGTTTGCCTTCAGGATCTGGATCTATCTTCCCGTTGGTTTGCATTGGAATTTTGACTGGATTACTGTCTTTAACCCCAAATTTGTTGACCAGATCGTTAATGTACTTTGCTTGATTTACAAAGATACCATCTGGTAATTGCTTTACCTGCAAACCTAGAAAGAAATTCATCTCGCCCATCATGGACATTTGATATTTATTCTTCATTAGTTCAGCAAATTTATCACATAAATAAGGAGATTGTGATCCAAAAATTATGTCATCGACATATATTTGGACCAAAAGGATATGTTCTTTAACTTTGATGACAAACAGTGTCTTGTCAACAGAACCTCTCTTGAAACCAGATTCCAGCAAAAATGTTGACAAAGTTTCATACCACGCTCTGGGTGCCTGTTTCAATCCATAAACAGCTTTAGCTAATCTATATACTTTCTGGTCTGGATTTCCTTCTTCAAAACCAGGTGGTTGCTCAACATATACTTCTTCTTCAAGTATACCATTTAGGAATGCACTTTTAACCTCCATCTGGTACACTTTGAATCTCTTGTATGCTGCATATGCGAGGAATAGTCTGATTGCTTCCAATCTAGCAACCGGTGCAAAAGTCTCGTCAAAGTCGATACCTTCCTGTTGACTGTATCCCTTTACAACAAGTCTATCTTTGTTTCTGACTACTTCACCGTTTTCATCTCGTTTATTCTTGAATACCCATTTGACACCTATCACTCCCTGATGTTTTGGTCTGTCTACTATATACCAAACTTGATTTCTTTTGAACTCGTTGAGTTCCTCTTGCATAGCAATGACCCAGTCTGCATCTTTGAGTGCTTCATAAGTATCAGAGGGTTCAGCACGTGATAAGTAGCAACTAAGAAGTGCACTTTCTCCATGCATTCTTCTAGTTCTCACTCGATCTGCTGGGTTCCCAACAATCTGTTCTGGAGGATGATTATCTTGTATCCATCTTCTTCTGCTGGACATCTCTTCTTTTGATATCTCCGGTTCTAGTTCATTTGTTGGGTCCTCAAATTCTGGATGAGATGGTTGAAAAGGATTTTCAACTTCTGGTTCTTCGATTTCTTGATTATTATTCCAACCATTTGTGTCTCTTGAGTCTTCTGGTTGATCTTGATCTTGCTCAATATTGTCTTCTTCTTCTGGTGTAGTTATTGATCTGTCAAGGTCCAGAATGATATGTTCTGTTCTCCCTTGCTGTGAGCTTATTGCTTCAGCAGTAGATGAAACATGAATATCATTGTCTTCTGTTGTATTCCAGATTAGAATATCTTCAAGCAGAATTCCTTCTGTTCTCTTATCTTTGTTCTGCCCGTGTGTATGATCATCAATTAACTCTCTGTCATCAATAAAAGATTCATCAAAAACAATATGAGATGTTACCTCCACAATATGAGTCTTCTTGTTGTAAACCCTATAAGCTTTGCTAACATCAGAATATCCTAAGAATATTCCAGGGTCAGCTTTACTATCAAAGGTTTTCAACTGAGATTTCCCATTATTATGAATGTAACACAAACAACCAAAGGTACGGAAGTAATGTATCATGGGCTTTCTGTTGTTCCAAACTTCGTATGGTGTCTTTCCATGTCTGATGGTGACCACGGATCTGTTCTGTGTATAGCAGGCCGTATAGATGGCTTCTGCCCAGAATTTCTTTGGTAATCTGGTTGCATTAAGCATGGTGCGAGCTGCTTCTTTTAATGATCTGTTCCTTCTTTCAATTACCCCATTCTGTTGAGGTGTTCTAGCTGCAGATGTCTGATGTGTGATTCCCATTTGGTTGCAGTAGTCCTCAATCTTCTGGTTTAGGAATTCTGTTCCACGATCTGTTCTGATGATTGTAACAGAAACTTCCTTTTTCTTGGTGATTTTGTTGAGGAAATTTGGCATCTTTTCCAATGTCTCTTTCTTCTTATGTAAGAAGATTACCCATGTGAATCTTGAATAATCATCAATGATGACCAGAATGTATTTTCTATCATTTATACTTAATGGCTTAACTGGACCAAATAAGTCTAAATGTAGTAACTATAGGATTCTGGTAGAAGATTGAATAGCATTGCTAGAAAATGATGATCTGATTTGTTTCCCAGCTTGACATGCTTCGCAGATGTGGTTCTTGTTATATACTTGATCTGGTAATCCTTCGACTAGTTTCTCTCGTGCAATCTTATTGATTGACTTAAAATTGAGATGATTTAGTCGTTTATGCCATAGCTAACTAGTTTCTGATACTGTCTTAGTGACCAGACATGTCTCAATCTGGTTGTTCCATTGCACAATATATAATCTGTCCTGCAATTTTCCGGTAAGAAGAATCTCATCTCCTTCCTTGCTTTTCACAAAACAATTGTTAGCATAAAAAACAATCTGATTTCCATTTGCACAGAATTGGCTTACTGAGAATAAGTTATGACTAAGACCCTCGACATACGAAACATTTGAGATGATGGTCTTGCCAATGGTTATATTACCATAACCTCTGGTGTAGCCTTTTGAATTACATCCAAAGGTTACCTGTGGTCCTTCTCACTCCACATAATTTGATAGAACATTTTTATCACACGTCATGTGTTTTGAACATCCACTATCAATTATCCAGACTGTTCCCTCTGCTACTTTGCTTCTTCTTGCAGTTCTTCGATCCTGCAATTAATAAGCTTTAGCTACCCTTTCAACAAGTGGGTGCTTGGTTAGTAGCAAATATTCCCTTGGGAACCTAGATGAATCTAGTATCAGGAACACATATATAGCACGTAATCTTTCTTCCGGTATCATCTGTTCTTGATATGGCTTTGTAGATATAGGGATGGTTTCTCTCAATGTTTTCCCAATCTATCTTCTTCTTGTTGTTTGAGGATATCTTAAGAGGTGTCTTCTGCTCCCTGTTTTTATCTGTTTTCTTATATTGAGCAGATTGACCTTCTTTCTGATGATGTCTGTTGTTTCCTGTCTGCTTCATCATCAATTTCTGGGGTTGATCTCTCTTGTTCTTGAGATCTTTTATTTGATCTGGTATATTCCTCCTTTCAGGGACAAACTGAGTCTTGCTGGTACTTCCATTGTAGCCTAAACCAGCTCTCCCTTTCTGTTGCATATCTATAATCATTTCAGCTCGTTCTTGACTCTTGTTGATTTTGCTCATGTTCTCCATGTTTTTCTTTAATTTCTCTTCCACTACGTCCTTGCTGTGAATTACATCTTTCACCTTTGAGTTGAGTGAATATATCTCTGCATCATTTGTCTTGATCTGCTCTCCAAGACCATTTATTTGTGCAGAAAACTTGGTGTTTGCTTCACTTAAGAATTTAACAGTGTCATTCAGCTTGTCATTTTCCTTTATGACTTCAGAAAATAACTTCTTGATGCTAGTGTAGCTTTTGAACATCTCATTGATTTCATCCCATGTTACTTCTGGTTCATCTTCATTTCCTGAATCATAGGCAGATTTATTTTAAGATAGAGATACATGTGAGTTTACGTCATTCTGGTCAAGTCCATTGTCTAGACCCATGTAGCACTCATCCCAATCTTCATCTGTTTCTCCTGCGTAAAATGCTTCATCATCTTCTGATGAACTATTTGTTAGATGAGTGGAGCTGCTAGAGTCTTCTTCTGCTATCATAGCTTTACGTTGAGCTCTGAGTTTTCGATCTCTCTTAGGTCGTAGTTCTTCTCTTTGGCTTTTAGATAAGTCAGGGCAATCTGTTTTGAAGTGACCTGTTCTCCCACAACCATAACAAGTATAGTCTTTAGGGTTAGTGATCTTACCATTACCTCTACTTTCTGTTTTGTCAACAGATCATTCTGCTTCTTTGTTCTTCTGGTATCTACTTTTGTTGTCTTTGTAGAACCTTCGATATTTTCTCGATCTGATTTCCATCTTGTCCATTCTCTTGGAAATCATTGAGAATTCCTTGAGTAGTTTGTCATATCCTCCTTCTTCTGGTGCGGCAGATGGTTCTGACTCTTCTGTCTTGCACTTCGCTTTGAAGGCAGTCTCTTTCTCCTTCTTTGAGTTGTTCTCGTTCTTCTTGTTGGAGGAATGATCTGGTCCATGAATTCTTCTGATGTCGCATTCATGAACAGCCAGATGATCAAATAGAGCTTCCACAGACAGATCGTTAAAATCAGCACGTAGAGGTTGCATTGCTGAATAAATCTCCCAGCTTGGTGGCAGTGCTCTAAGATTCTTGAGGTTCTTTTCTCTCTGTGTATTTTTTCTTATTGAAGGCAGAAACTTCAAGTAATACTTCGATGAACCTGTTCTTCATCTGCCCGATGGTTTCTCCAGGTTTCATCTTGAATTCATCAAACTTGTTACATGCTAGAGACAGCTTGTTCTCGATCATTGCTTCTGAACCTAGACTGAGATCTCTCAAGGCTTCCCACATTTCTTTGGCTGTGTCAAGGTCTTGGATCATAGCCAGATGAACTCCTTTAACAGTACTGGAAATAACTCCTTTGGCAAAATCATCAAGATTTGCTTATCTTCTTTCTTCAAAGTGTACTTTCTGCGATCTTTTAGTACAGCCTATTTGACCACTCCTGTTTCAGTGATACGAGTTGTTTCCTTTGTAATGGCTAATGGCCCTTCTTCAATTACTTTCCACATCAAGCAGTGATGAGCTTTGAGGCACATCTTGATTCTGAAGCTCCACTGTCTGTAACTTTGAATGGAGAATTCTTCGCATGCCCTGATAACAGATGACTCCATAATGACAGATAGGATGCAGATGATGAAAAAGATTTTCTAGATCTATTCAAGTTGACCACGTAGGTATTAACCTTGTGAAACAAAACAATGGTCTTATGATACCACTTGTTGGTCCCGAAAGAGCAAGGTTTGGTGTATGGGGGGGGGATACACCAAATACAAACTTTTCAGTTTACTTTGACTAATTAGAATAAGAGAGGTTTAAGCTTTCTGTGTTACAGATTGCTCAAAGTGTCAGACCAGATCGACTATCTAATCGGTCTTGTTCTGTCCAGGCAGAATCTCTCAAGTGAGTGACACAAAGCAGAGAGTAAGAGTAATCTTATTCTCCAACAGTGTATTGTGTGCGGAATAATGGTGGACTTTAGTCGGTGCTCTTTGTTTAGAAAACCTTTGAAAACTTTACCGAATATTTAGGGATTGATTAAGAGTGCAGTTTTAATGAGTATGACAGATAGTGAATAAAACAACTGGAATATAAATGCAGAAAGTAAATAACGCAGTTATTTTACGTGGTTCGGGAAATCCCCTACGTCCACGGTCTAATCCAAACTGGATTAGATATCCACTACTAGGATACTCTTCTTATTTATACTCGCTGAGAACGAGCCACAAGTTTCAATCACAACTTGGTTGAAACTTATGCACGAATAAGGGTCATGTCCCTTTACAACTTACAGAAAACTACTGTAAACAAGATCTCTTCACGTTAATCCACTAGAGAAATATTAGTTAGCAAAGATCTCCTTTCTTTTCTCTCGATAAGACAGACTTGAATCGAGGTGTGATTACGATCACGAACTGCTTGGAACACGATCTGGTTGAAATCTTCTCTTAGTGAAAGTTTTGATGTTTGAGATGATTTCTGAGCAGAGTAGTTTCAGATGATAGATGATCTTATTCGCGTGTATTTTCTGCCAATCTTTGTTCCGAGCTTTTATAGGTGTAGAATTTTGAAATTCTAACCGTTGTGGTTGATTGATTTGAAGTAAATATGATTTCATCAATCAAGGATAGTGAATCCCCAGATAATCCCCTCTTGCCTTCTATTGACGTTGACAAAATCTTCCAAGTATGGTAAG